>VYZM01021329.1:189814-207907 GCA_013398915.1 Dromas ardeola | reverse complement strand
CTTGTTTTTTTAATCATTATTGTTTGCTCGGGCTTTGCCGTGAGGGCGGCAGGCTGCTTTTTTTTTTTTGGGGGGGGGGGGTTTGTGAGGGTTTCCCCCTCCTGCCGCCAGCCGGGTCCTGCCAAGGGCAGGGCAGCACCGGACCCGCCGGGGCAGCCGGTGCCGCCGGTCCCCGGGGGGGGCTCCGGGGACACCCGTGGGGTGGCCGCAGTTCCTGAGCTTCCCCCCCGGCTCTGGTGGGGCTGGGTGGCTTCATGTGAAGGCCTTTTTGGGAAGCAGAGGGACTTTCTCCGTGGCCCTTCTGCTTATTTCTGGTTTCTGCTGAAGTGGCCCATCAGGCTGAGGTACAGGGGAACTGTGGCCTGGGGGTGAAACGTGCCTTTGGGAGATGCTCTGGCAACGACTGAGCTCGCTCCAGGGCTTCACTGTGTAAAACTTTGCCTTCCAGGCCCCTCTGAGTCGGTCTGGTCCCTCAATCAACTGCAGAAATCCATCGGTTGAAGTTATGCGCTTGACCTGGGAGAAGCACGCTGCTGGCATCTCGGGGACCCTGTGAACTGGAACGGGAGAGGAGGTAAAACTGCTCTGTCCACCCAGTGCGCTGCCCAAAATCCCTGGGAGGCCCTGCCACTGCTTCTTGGAGTGGATTACTCGAACCTCCCCTCCATGGGGATTTTTTGGTTTGGTTTGTTGGGAGTGGGGTGGAAAAGGACCATGGTTGCAATGCTGAGCACCTGGGGCTGTGCTTCTGAATAGGGATCGTGCTCCTAAACCACCCAGGCTCCTCTGAAACGCTCAGCCCTCCTACCCTGGGGTGCTCGGCCATCGCGTTTGCACAAACAGGTGGTTGTGTGCTGCCAGGAGATGTGCTTAGATGGGATCGTGGACCTCCCTCTTGCATTCCTTGGTGTTGCTTCACAGTTGCCTCTCCATCGCTGTAACGCTGCAGCACAGCCCAGGGTGGCCGTTGAATAACTTCGTCCTAAAAAAAGTTGCATGACTCTTGTGGAGATGCTCCTGCCTGTTGACACGTGTTTGAGAAGGGTGCGGGTTTCCCTGACGGTGCCTGGTGTCTCTCCTAATGGAAGGCAACCAATATTGCGCTGCCATGGAGTGGGACAAGTCAGTCCTGGAGGCTGCAGGATGGGGCCTCCCCTGTCCTGCTCTGGGCAAGGCTTTGGGGTTAAAATTGCCACCTTCCTTGAGTGTAAGCCCCTTGGGGTGTCATGGTTGCTAGACTGCAAGGTTACCTCTTCTGGCTGCTCCTCTTGACCATCAGGTCTGTCCCCTCCTCTGCTGGACTTGCGGGGCTACATTCTTGTTGTTCAGCCTGGAGAAAAGGCTCTGGGAAGACCTTATAGCAGCCTTCCAGTACCTAAAGGGGGCCTACAGGAGAGATGGGAGGGACTCTGTATGAGGGAGTGGAGGGATAGGTTGAGGGGTAATGGTTTTAAACCGAAAGAGGGGAAATCTAGATGAGCTATTAGGAAGAAATTCTTTGCTGTGAGGGTGGTGAGACCCTGGCAGGGGTTGCCCAGAGAAGCTGTGGCTGCCCCATCCCTGGAGGGGTTCAAGGCCAGGTTGGACGGGGCTTGGAGCAACCTGGGCTGGTGGGAGGTGTCCCTGCCCAGGGCAGGGGGTTGGAAGTAGGTGATCTTTAAGGTCCCTTCTAACCCAAACCATTCTATCATCCTGCACGCACTCATGGCAGGGTGGTCTTTTCCACCCTCCTCTTATCCTTCCTCCTTGGAGGTAAATCACCCATCTCTTCAAGACGAGGATGTTGCTGGCTAATGCCCTTCCTCTTCCTCCTTTTCCTGGGGCAGGCACAGAAACCAATGATGGTTGCACATCTGCTGCTCTTGCTGAATCAGGCTTCCTGGGATGCCCCGGGGCAGTGCCACCGTCCCTGCTCTTCTCCAGCCCCAAGGCCAGCAGAGCCGCCCCTGGCAGCGCTCCTGCCCCGGCGCACCCGTCTGTTGGTGCCCTCACTTGCCCTTGGCCAGTTTCCCTGCCCGTGGATGCCAGGGAGGTGGCGGGGTAAGAGTTGGAGACTTGTGCCTGGCTCAGTGCTCCGCTTCCTCCTGCAAACGGAGGGTAGGGGCTGGCAGAGGGAAACTGGGGACCCTGCCCTTGCGGGGAGCGTGTGGTGTGCTCCCTGAATCCCGGGAATTACAGGCTTGAGTCCCAGCTGGCTCCATCACAGCGGAGAGGAGGAGAGGTTATCCCTAAAGGGAAAAAGGCCATCCCGGACCTGATTTTTGATAAAGGGAAAGCGGAAGGGCTCGGAGCGCCTGCTCGCTGGGGAGCAGCTGCGCTGCCGGGCACAGGGTCCGGGCTTGGGGCAGGATTAGACTGGAGCCCTGCGTCCATCGGCACCCACAGATGCTCGCCGTGCTTCGGAGGGGGAGCTGGGAGAGGGACCTGGTGTGTGTGCACTGCGGGGTCCCCATCGGGAAGACGGGAGCAGGTTTGTGCCCTGCTACGCCGCGTCCCGGCACCATTTGGATGCAAGACCCCAGGGCAGGAGAGGGGCTGCAGCAGGGCCAGGATCCCCGGGAAGGAGGGCTGGCGGAGAAGTCGGACACAAACCATAAATCCCTCCTACATGGTCATGGCTGCCACGCTGGTCACGGAACGCTGCCTGCCCGGGAGCTCCCCTGCGCAGCGAAGGGAAAAGGGATATTTGAGGTTGAATCCCCAGCCAGGGATGGCAGCCATAACAGCATGTTTTGGCATCATCTGGTTGGGGGGTGGGGGGGGGAAGGTTTCAAAGCCCACTGGAATTTTTATGAGATGTTTTGCTTAATATACCACTTAAGCAATTAGCAGCGATTGTAGCAGTCCTGGGGAAGGCGCTGGGTAGAATTGAATTTCCCAAGCTCCGATACCATTAGGCAGCAGTTTAAGGCTGTTTGCAGGCGGGTATGAGACAGGGATGCGTGTGGGGAATTAGATCTGCAAAGTAAAAAAACATAATAAGAAAATGTTGTAGAGGCCTGTGTTACTTTATCCTATGTTTTATTATGTGCTGTAATTGAAAGACAATCTAGGGAGCTTCTCTGCCCTAACGAGTGGGGGATCCCCGGCAGCGAGCCGGGAGGGAGGCGCACGGCGATGGCTGTGGGGTACCGCATCGGGATGCGCTCTGCTGGGCATCCTGCATCACTGACCCACGCGGCTCCCTCCCGAAAAACACCCCAGGAGCCCCTTAATGGCACAGCAATCTGCCGCGTAAGACTCTTCTTTTTAAAGGAGTTTGCACTTGTTTTGGGAACTGCAGTTGATTTTATGTTGCGGGGCTTCTTTAAACCCCCCGAGTTTCGGGTACATCCCGGGGCGGTGGACGAAGGGGGTAAATCACCCGTTATTTGACATGTCTGAGTCCGGGAAGGGCCTGCCCCGAGGTACCAGGTCAGTGGTTAATAAATAACGCATGTGCGTGACACCGTGCACCCCGTTGCCGTGTGGCACCGGCAACGGTCCGGCCTGGAGGTGGATGTGCAAATAGTTTTACGAGGATGGGAAGCGGAGAGGAGGAGGAGGAGGGTTTTGTTGTGGGCTGAAGGGCGGAAGGAAATCTAGGCTTAGCGAGGGAAATGTGAGATTGCTTGGTTGGGGACAGGGCTTCGGCCGCTCCTCTTGGGAGGCTCTGCTATTGTGGTGGTTAAAAATAGATTTTGGACTGGTTGCTTTTCTGAGGGAAGCTCCCCGGCCGGAGACAGGCAGGTGAGGTGGCACCCAAGCGAGAGGGAAGGGACAACAGCCTCTGACCTCCTTTACCAAAAGCTCTGTTTTTATTTTTTTAAATTTTATATATTTTTTTAAAATTTTTTATTATTTCATGAAATAGCCAGCTTTTCTTTGGAGGGGGTTGAGGGCTACCAAGCTGATGAGGGGACTGGAACATCTCTCTCATGAAGAAAGGCTGAGGGAATTGGGTCTTTTCAGTCTGGAAAAAAGACAACTGAGGGGGGATCTTAGCAACGCTTATAAATACTTAAAGGGGGGGTGTCAGGAGGATGGGGCCAGGCTCTTCTCAGTGGTGCCCAGCGACAGGACAAGGGGTAACGGGCACAAACTCAAACATAGGAAGTTCCACCTAAACACGAGGAGGAACTTCTTTCCTGTGAGGGTGGCAGAGCCCTGGCCCAGGCTGCCCAGAGAGGGGGGGGAGTCTCCGTCTCTGGAGACATTCCAAACCTGCCTGGACGCGTTCCTGTGCCACCTGCTCTGGGTGACCCTGCTCTGGCAGGGGGTGGGACTGGGTGATCTCCAGAGGTTCTGTCGTTCTGTGAGGAGGTTTCTTTGCTTTATTTCCAGACACACTGCGCTGCCTCCAAGCCCCGGGCTGCGTTCGTGATGCCCAGCTGTAGCGATGCTTTGCCCGGCATCGCGTTGTGGCACCCTGGGGACACCCTCCCCAGGGATTAGGTTGATGCCCCTCGGGTCCCTCGTCAGCGTACCCAGATCAGGGGCATGCTAAGTGTCTCGGGTGATGCTGCGGCCCCGCGCGTGGGCTGGCAGCGTGGCTCCCTGTGAGCTGGATGGAATTACTCAGGGAAGAGATTATCTAAGATCCAGTGGATCTTGTCTATTAACTTGTCTTTGTTTTCCAGCAGCTGTCAGCGCGGCGGGTAAAATTTACACCGCGGGGGATTTTTTTGGAGGGGATGGAGAGAAACAACTCAGTGATACAAAGTTGGTCAGAATAGTGGGAAATGGAGGAAAAAATCTCATTTTTTGCTGCGGGACTGTCACGGGCTTGAGCTCTGCCTGGCTGCTCTTGGCAGACTGGCTGCTTGTGGGGAAGAAGAGTGTCTGTGTGTCTCATCCGGGAGTGGGTCCCGCGGGACGGGGTAAGCAGTGCCGTGGGCTGGGGACTTGCTCAGTAAATCCGCGGCAGGGCTGGAGCTGCCTCCGGGCTGCACTGTGGGCTTGGCATTGGGACACAGAATGCGGGGATTGCGTGCAGAGCTGTGGGGGACCATCATATGTGCAAGAAGGGGGGAAAAAGGGTAGTTTCTTGCCCATTTTCTGTTTCGAAGACGCCTCCCTTCAGCCTGCCCTGGAAAATGGCCGTTTCTGCACTGCTGGGTGCTTTGGGGGCATCTGTTTGGAGAGTCGCTCCAGCTAAAGCTGCGGCTGGAGGAATCGGGCAGCGGAAAAAGACCCGAGAAGCCTTTTCACTCCGGACAAATGTTTTCTAGGCTCCAGATGACAGGAGGACCCTGTAGTGCGTCTGGGCAAGGAGTCAAAGCATGCATTTAATGGGGGATTGGTTCAAGGAAGGTGATCTGACCACTAAATTTGAGGCCAAAATGCTGTTCAATTAATATTTTAGTGGGGTAGACAGTAAACGAGAGAAACAAAGATTGTTTCCATCTCTACGTGATTCAGACAGCCAGTCTGATTTAAGATCTATAGGGTATAAATAGTACATGGAGCAATGAAGAGTGCAGAGAGCAATCAGCTTCTCCCACCCCGGGGCTGCGGTGGGGATGGTAGGTGGGTCAGGAGGGATGCGTAACGCACACGGGCAGATAACTTTTGCTTTTTTTTTTTTTGCCCCACGGCTTTCTCTTCCTCAGCTCAGCCTCTGGGGCTGGTGAAAGCTCCGATGGGTCGTGAGGGCTGGGACCCTTCCCAGCTCCTCGGGGTGGCAGAGGAAGCCACCAAGAGGAGGACACTTGGTCTTTGCAGGTGTCTTGCAGGCACCTTGCAGGCTTCAGGTGTCTGCTGTGGAAGGAGGGGTGTCAGTCCTGTGGTTGATGTGTCCCCCCATCCCTTTGGGCTTGCACAGCAGGAACAAAGATGATGTGCTTGCCATCTCGCCCCGCTTTCTGCCGTCAGGTTTGAGCCCCGCATGCTGCTCGCTTTGCCCCACCGTCCCCGCAGGCTGGGGACTGCCCATTTTTAGCTGTTTTCCCCGTCTGCCGGGGGCAGGCTGTGCAGGCAGGTGCCAGGCTCCCTTGCGAGCTGCCAGAGGGGCTGCCTGCCTGCCAGGAGCGTCACCTCGCTGCCGGGGAGGTGTCACCTTGCTCTGGGACCTGCTCGTGACTCGGGGATCTCCCCTGGCCCAACGCGCTGAGGTCAGGAGCTTTTCTGGGGGAGCAGGTGCCTGGGTTTCCTCACGACATCGCCAGCCCGGGCTTTGAGTGGCATCGATCTTGCTGGAAACTGAGCGGCTTGTTGGACCGGGACCTCCTTCTGGGGACCTCCTTCTGGGGACCTCCTTCCCCATGAGCCAGGGCTTTGCTGCAGACCTTTCCCTCCAGGCTTTCCCTCTCCTGCCCTCCCACGCTTGGCCCCGGCAGCTCTCCCGTGCAGGCAGGGATGGAGGGATACAGGCTCGTGTCTCACAACCTCCATCGGACGGGATTCTTTTTCCCTGTTGAATTTTGGATCGCTTTGGCCCAGCCTGGCTGCGCTGTGCCGAGCGGAAGGGAAACATCTCTTTATTAGGGTTGTTTCCTTAAATAAAGCCCTCGGAGCAAGTGCTGGACTGGCTGTCCTGGCTATCCCATGACCGGCATTGCGTGTTCGGGTTATTAACACCTCATTAGATGTTGGTTCCTCCTCACGTCTGTGGTTCAGCAAATCCCAGCAGCTTTGTCGCTCCCCAACTCCTGCTTCACCGGAGACTTTTTTTTTTCTTTCTTATGGTCTCTTGCACTTCTGCTGACAGTTTAAATTTCATTTCTTCTTGAGGTCAGTAGCTTACTCTGACTTTTGAGATCTTTCCCCTTGCGTGTGCCGACACGCGTCCCTGGCGCGCGGGGTGCATCAGCACAGCTTATCGGGAGAGATTGTCATAACATCGCTGCCAGCGGCTGGCTCTCGCCTGCGATTGCAACCTGGGTTTCCACTTGGCTGATCCCCAGAAATCCCTTTTATTTTTTTTTTTCCCCCCTCCTTCTTCTGAATCGCTCTCCTGAGTGGCAGCGGGGCACAGCTCTGCCCTGGGAGGGGGCTGGGGGCCGGTGCAGGTGGCTGAGGAGCCTGTCCCCAGCTTGATGTCTTGGTTGCCACTCTGTGGCTTCCCTTTGACAACGAACCTCTTCATTTTATATATTCGTATGTCTGTCTTCTCGTGTAACACAGGCCAGGGACTCGAGGCCGTGCCCCCCGAGCCAGTTCTGGAGTCCGCCGATAACACCTCCAAAGGGATCCGGCTCCTTCGAAAGGTGCCCGGGAGCAGGCTCCAACCCTCGGTAAGCTGGGCTGGGAGCAGACGGCCCTCGCTTTCCAAAAAAGCAATCGCAGATTTGCTGCTTATTTTCATCTTGAGCTTATTTTCGTCTTCGCTTCCACTGCTCTGCCCGGGGATGCTGTCTGTGGCATGATAAGTTATTTCGAGAAGTGGGGCAGCGCTGTTGGTATGGCGGGGGGCGCGGGCACCCAGATTAAAGGTAAATCTACGCAGATAATTGGGAGCCTGCTTCCCACGGAAATCAGGTGAATGTGGACGTGCTGGGGTGGGTGGCGATGGCTCTGCCGTCCCGGGGGGCTGCTCCCAGCATCCCCCGGGGGGTCCCGGCTGGGGGCTCGCAGACCCGCTCCGGGCAAGGGGGGCTGGAGATGTAGCGCAGGGTTAGTGATTCCCCCCCCTCCGCCACCTCCTCAGACCTGCCAGATGTCTCTCCTCTAGGCTTCATTTTTATAAATTGGCCTTTTAAAGTCTGTCATCCCCGTGCAGATGAAAGGAAGATGCTGTGATGCCTCTGTGTGCGAGTCTCCGAGCCTGAGCCTGGCTGCGGTGCCTGGGTGGCGAGGCTTTTTCTTTGGGGCTTTATCTTTTCTGAAGTGTCTTTTTTTGTTTGTTTTCTTCTGGGTGTTTTGTTTTTTTTTTTTTCCTCTTAAGCTCTCAGAGTCTGTTGCATCCTGGCTTGCCATCCCTTGGTTTCGGGCAGGCAGGCCCCGCTCCGTACCACCACTCCCTCCTGGAGAGATGGATGGGGAGAAGCATTGTCCCCCCCATCCATGTGGGGGGACACAGGCAAAGCCCCAGGGCTCGACACCCGGGGCAGAGCCAAGCTGCTCCCTTCTAGCACATGCAATTAAACCCATCGCCGTGGGGCTTTCTCTCCCACCCCCAAGCCCCTTTCCACTCTTTTCCCTTTGCACCCTTTCCCTCTCCCTTGCTCTTGCCGTGCCCGCTTGGATTGGCAGCGGGAGAATCCTTTTCAACTCCCTTTTCTCCCCCAGCCCAAATGCTCATGGCTTGGTGCCGGGGCAGTTCCCTGGGGGGGTGGCGGGGAGCTGGGGCTAGGAGTTTTAAAGCCGAAGGGCAGTAGCTGCCACCGCGAGCTGAGCCTTTACATTCTCTGCTGGGTGATGGATGGGTAAGTAGGAATTGCATTTGTTGGGCGGGTAACAAACAGCTTTGCATTTTCTGCTGCCTTCCCGCTGCCTCTTGGGGAAATTCAGACACGGCTCCTAAACTGCAGGGATGGAGTTTTTCCCAGCTGGCATGGATCCCGGCGAGCAGGACCCGCTCGGCTCTCGGGAAAGCCCTGCGATGCCGAGGAGAGCCTCACCGGGGGATTTCTGCAGGGGCCGGAGCTCTGCTGGGAGCAGTGATGGTGCTGCGGGACATGAGGGGCCAGCACAGGTCCCTGATGGCCACGCGTGTGCCATGTCCTCACTGCCTCCCTGGCACAGCCGGGGCACCGAGCAGCATCCCCATCTTGAAAGTGGGAAGACGCCACGTGTGTGGGGCAGAGATGCTGCCGAGGGGAAAGCTGCGTGGTCCTTACGAGACAGCGGAGAAGCCAAGCTCCCCCAGTTCTTGCTCTCACAAGCAACGCTTTTGTTGCCTGTGTGAGTTTCTCCCCATTTGAGGGGGTTTGAGAGTCCCCTCCAGGGATGGAGGTACTCCCAGATTGCTCAGATGTTCCGTGCCGGTGGGTCAGGCAGCGTCTCGTCTCCGTAGGGATGTGCTGGGGAAATGGCAACCAGCTCCTGGCCGCGGCTGCTGCTCCGGATCACGGCCTTGGGGGCTCGGTCCTGCCTGGGGTCTGGTGATCGACACGGTTGGGGTCTGGAGGATGAGGAGCAGGTTAGTGCAGTCCCCGGCGCCCACCCTGATCCTGTGCCTTATGCAGTTCATCCGAGCGGTAATTAATTATTGGCCATGTAAGCTGCTGGCGGGTCACTGCGTGCGATTTATTAGCAGGAGTAATCCCTCGCCAGCAAAAGAGCTGCTCTGTGAATGGAGAACAGCAAAATCTAGTGGAACTCTCCTGTCCTTCCAGAAGCCAGGTGCTGGTCCCCCGGGGGTGGTCCCTGTCTGGAGCATGGCAGCCACAGCCACCCCTGGGCTCTGTATTTGAGCCAGCGGAGGTGGATTAGCCAAACCGCTGCCCTCGGGGGGAGAATGAGCGTCGTCTGGACACACGGACAGTGAGTTTGGGGACACGGGCTGAGCAGTGCCCCAGTTGCTCACTGGGCAAGGCTCACCGTCACCAGCAGGCACAAGGAGTCTCGGCACTGGGAGATGATTTTTGAGATGCGATTGCTGCTGGGGTTTCCCCAGGGAGGTGGTTCAAGCCGCCCAAAGCTACGCAGGGGTTTGGGAAGTGCAGCGTAAGCACAAAGCCAGGGTTGCGCTCATGCCCCTGTGAGTCTCATGGACGCAGGGAGAGGGACCAGTGTGGAGGCTGAGCGAAGTGATGCTTCTCCTGTGGGCACGTGGGTCTCGTCTTCAGCTCCCTGCAACTTTTCGTGGGCTCCTGGGTCTGCCGCCTTGGTTTGTGGGTTTTTTTTCCCCCCTATACCCTACCTACTTGTTGGCTTCTGTGGAGGACCTGTCCCGGGGTTATCCGCTACCCCACGGTGCCTGATGCTCAGCAGAGCAGGCAAGCGGCAGGGACTGAGCTCCCGCATGGCTCCGGCAGCTCAGCTCGCTCTGACGGAGACGTGACCGGACAGAGAGGGCTGGGGCATGGCAGGGGGGGACACGAGAGCAGCGCCTGCCCCAGGTGGGATGTCACCTGGCTGAGGAGGGTCTGGGCTATAAAGCCTGGGAACGAGTGGCTCTGGCAATGTGGCAGGCTCGGTCCTTGCCAACCAAAGAAGCACGGTCCGTGTCTCTTCTAATACACCTCTTAAAAAAAAAAAAATAAAAAATATATATATATATAAAAAAAAAAATTGATGTGGAAAAGGATCAGGGCAGAAATACGGATGGAGAAGGAGAAGAACCGGCCGCTGGGTGCGGAGGGGAGGGTGCTGCCCTGTGGGTGCTGCTGTGGGAGAGCTGCCGCCGTGCCCCTGCAGAACACACAGGCGAGATAAATCCTGAAGGCGAATCCCCCTGGGCTCCTCCGGTCGGGGACTCCTTAGCGGTTTTATGAGAAATCAATAATGCTTTTGCATGGTTATAATCGTAAAATAAGTACAATTTATGGCTTCTGCCTGGGCCAAGATTCTTTCCGACGTACGAGGTGGAGAGGGAACGGCACAAAAACACTTTCTCACAGTGTTTCCCTTTGCATTGGGGCTACAAACCTGCTCCTACATTGTTGTGGGAGGAGACCCCCGTTTGCTGGGGGGCACGGCCGCGCAGGGTGGGTTGCCCGTGTCCTTGCTGGTGTCCGTGCCCGCACTCACCCTGTCCCCGTTCCCCCGCAGCCCGCCGGCAGGTGGAATGGGGCAGCCATGAACGGCGATGCCCTGTGCCAGGAGCCCTCCTCCCCGCTCCCCGACTGGAGGGAGTTCTGCGAGCTGCACGCCCAGGCGGCTGCCGTCGACTTCGCCCAGAAGTTCTGCCAGTTCCTGAAGGAGAACCCCCACTACGACACCCCCGGGGCAGAGACCTCCTTCTCCCACCATTTCGCCGCCAACTTCTTGGACATCTTCAGCCTGGAGGTCAGCCGGGTGTTCGTGTCCGACTCCCCCACCAAGTACAACATCGTGCCCTTCGTAGGGCTGCAGAACTGCCACGTCCCCTACGGACGCGAGGTCACCCCGAGGAAGGAGGAGACGTCCACCGAGTCCCTGGACAGCATGGACACCCCGGTGGGCACCACCGGACGGTACCTGAGCCCGGCGCAGCAGGTCCAGGCACGCAAGGTGTCCTCCTACGGCCAGTCCCGCAGCTCGGAGGACGTCTCCATCCACGCTGCCACCAAGCCCAAGTTCAAGAAAGGCTTCTCCTTGAGGAACATGAGCTTGTGTGTGGTGGACGGTATGAAGGAGATGTGGCATCGCAAGTCCTCTCCAGAGCCGGGCGCCGAGGCTGCCCCGGGTGGCCGGAGAGCCGAGAGGGAGCCATGGCCAGCTGGGGGCGGCAAGGAACCCGGTGACCCACGGGAAAAATGGACCCACAAGCTGCGCCTGTCCAAGGTGCCCTCCTCCAAGGTGGAGCTGGTGGACATCCAGAGGGAGGGGACGCTGCGCTACATGGTGGCCGACGACACGAACTGTGTGGGGAGCTCGCAGTGGCAGAAGTGCCGCCTCCTGCTTCGGAAAGCAGTGAAGGTGGAAGGAGAGAGGTTCCTCCTTGAGTTTTATGTCCCTCCAAAGGTAAGTCCTGGCTTTTCTCCGCTGTTGTCTTTCTGAGTGACTCAAGCAGCAGTGGAGCTTTGCTTGAGGTTTTTCTTATGTCCGCTGCTGAGCTGGGATGAAATACAGCTCTGGTCTGGAGCAGGGTTTGGTGGTGGGTGGTTGAGGTGCGAATGGAGGGGACAGTGTCATAGAAACCCATCCAACCTGCAGACCCCAATTGCTGATGTTCACCAGGGCATGGCCCCCTCCTTCCCCACAGCCCTTGGGAGAGATGCTGAAGCCTTTGCGTGGTCCTTTGGCCCCCAGATATCATCAATCTTGGTGGAAAAGCTCATTCCCCCATCAAGATGTGAGGTGTCCAGGCTATCTGGAGGGTTTTTTCTCTTCCCAACGTGTTGCAGAGACATGTGGTTGACCGGTGGCTCACGCAGCAGCAGTGTGGCTGGGATTGCTGCCTGGCCTTTGTGCTTTAGATCTCAGAGGGACGCTAGCCCACTTTCTGAAAATAGGTGGTTTGTTTTCATTTAAAAATATTGATTCATTTGGAATAATTTTGCATCTGCAAGGCCACCTCCGATGCAGCTTTTGGTGATGGGGGCGGAAGATACCAGTGATGCCCTCTGGGGCTGGAGCATCACTACCATGGATGGGTTTTGCAGCTCTCCTCCCAGGCAGCCCCAGCTACGTACCCTCCTGGGCGAGGAACACTGAGTACTATTATTGTTATTACCCACAGTATCACTTTTCCCTGCCTGCGTCTGTTCTGCTGTAATTTCAATGAAAGCTTCAGAAGCAGGAGCCGTTTTTCATTGCGGCGTGTCTTCGGTGCGTCCTCCCTCCCTGTCTCGCACGCATTTCCCCTGCACGCGATGCAGGGAAACGTTGTCCCTGTTTTCCTGGGAGGGGGAAGGTTGAGCGGTGGAGCCGTTTGCTCAAGAAATGTGGCTTATGAGACCTTCGGTCTCCTCCTTGCCGCGGGACTGCCTTTGCTCCTGGGCTGAGCAAAGGGATAATTTGTGCTGCCAAACCCTCGCCTGTGTTGTGTGTTCATCTCTTCAGAGAGCACAGGGCAAATAACAAGCCATTCCCTGGGGCTTTACTAGCTGGATGTGTTGGTAATGAAATCTCAGGTTATTTAAATACCTAGGGAAGAAAAAAAGATCTCATTTACTTCATCTTCTCCAGGACTTTCCTGTTTGTGTTTCAGTCCCTGGTAGCAACGCCATGACGAGCCATCACGCCGGGCTCGCCGCCAGGGCTGCGGCTCCATGGGTCTCAGTGTGCTCCGAACCCCTGGTTAGCCCTCGGTTTTCGGTAGAGGGATGGATCCATTCATTATACGTAGGGTACAGCGGGATAGTTCACAATTTTAAACAGCGTTTTCTATTTTGCCGAGGCCAAAATGAACCTTGGCGCTGTTGGTGTTGGTCCATGCCTCTCGCCTAACCGTCACATCTCTCCTGATAAAATATAATTTTAAACAACTTTAAACCAGGCTCAGCGCTGGTAGGGATGGTGTGCATCGCTGGTTGCTGGTGTGAGGGGCTTCCTCAGCCCAGGCACCCCCCGAGACACGGCTGGAATGGAACCACCGCGTCCATGGCGCGATGGACGGAGGATCCGGGGAAGCCGGGGGAGTGCGGGCTGCGCCGAGCAGCGCTGCAGAGTCGGCCGTACCAAAAGGGCAATAAGCTCAGGTTAAAATGGAACAACTGCTGCTCTTAAAACATTTAAGAGAGTACTCGGAGAGGGATTTTTTTTTTTTAGTGCATCTTGATTTGCCTCTAAAAATCAATTTTTAAATGATTTTATGGCAACTTTTATGAACATTGTCTGCTCTCCTGTCATAATCACACCCGGCTTTGGTTTACATCTTTCTCCCCTCATCCCATCTTGCTTTCCATCTGGCAAACGGTTCAGCTGTAAAAGTGGCACCAGCCTGGCACAGCTGGAGGAAAACTGCTTCTTGCTGCTGCAGCAGCCCACAGGTTTGCTTTTCCGTAGGCCCTACAAAAACCATGGTCATGCCTTTAAATCTTTAAAGGGAAGAGCCCTTCTGGAGAAGACCCTTCTCCGGCTCACCGCTGAATTAACGCCCTATTTTCCTTCCTTTCGAAGCAGCTGCCTCCTCCTTCCTGACCTTCTCCCGTGCAAAGACCAAGAGGGAAGAATTCCCCAGGGCAGGGCTGAGCCCCGCACAACCCCAAAGGCTTCACTGGGGCCGGGGGCTGGTGGAAACGAAACGTCCTGGAGGGGAAAAAGCAGTTCCTGTTCTCTGTCTTGGATCTATTTTTTTTTTCCCCTCAAAAAATGGGAACCGAACCCATTGTTGGTAACCTGTAGCGTGGTGTTCGTCACCGGCCTCATCCCATCTCATGCGCCCAAGGGACCGGACGCAGGTTTCGGTGACTAAATCATATCTCTGTTTCCCACAGCCGCGATGCTCCGAATCCCAGAGCCCTGGAGGGGACCAGCCCCGGAGAGCAGCTCCGTGGGCTCCTTTGGGGGGATTTGTTATAATTAAAACAAATACCTGGGGAATTTGTTGCTCAGCAGAGACTTTGAGTGGGAGGCACCGGGTCCTGCCCCGCCATTGAGGCTCCGGCGGGTGCTGGGGGCCCCGGGGGAAATTATTTTTTCTTTATTTTAATGTAACTAAAATTCCCTGGGTGGCTAAGGCTGCTGTGTTGTAGCTTCTGGGTTGAAATGCGACTTTTGCGCTGGATAAACGGGGCATCTTCCTGGGCTGCTTTCTGCACGGGCAGCATCCCCGTCAGACAGCACAACTCTGGCGTGGCATTTCTCCATCGGGAGAGGGTTTAAAAAGGAGAGAAATAAGTGGTCTTGGCAGAGCTGGCGTATCAACCCGTGCTGGAGCAAGGCAGAGGTTTGGCAGTTAAATGCACTAACCTCCCTATCTTCCACCGGGCCTCCTCTTGGTTTAATTAAAAGAGCTTGGAGTTATCAGGCACATGAGGGAAATCAATTCTTTTTCCCCCCCGCTCCCTGTAATAACCGTGCAGGCTGAGCTGTGATCTTGCCTCTCTGAGAGCCCCGCTGCGTCGTCCCCCGGGAGAGTTTGATTCAATTGAGTGACTTTTTTTTTTTATTTATTTATCGATTTCTTTTAATTTTTTATTTTTTTTTTTCTTCTCCCAGGCTTCCAAACCCAAGGTGAGCATCCCGCTCTCGGCCATCATCGAGGTCCGCACCACCATGCCATTGGAGATGCCCGACAAAGACAACACCTTCGTCCTAAAGGTGAGAGCAGGGCGGCAGCGGTGTGGATCCCGATGGGGATCCCATCCAGCCCCCATCCGGCTCCCGCTGCTTGGTTTTCGGAGCCAACAGCGCTAACGCTCCCCATGGGATCCCTGCCTGCCCTCCCCGGGTTTTGTCCCCCCTCCCCAAAATGATGCAACCTCCACCTGATGCCTGGATATTTTGGGATCGAGCTGTTTGCCTGGCATTCACCGTGGGGTTTTGCTTCTCCATGTCACCAGGAGACTGGTTAAATTAGTGCCCAGAGACACTGATTGGTGCGGCTGCCTGTGGTCTTGCAACTGCCGCTGCCCTGGATGGGTGGCATGTGGTGGCCGTTTCATTGACGTGGCAGTGCAGGGCTACCGAGGCCCTGGAGATCAACCACCTGATGCGAGTCTGTGGGCACGAGCAGAGGATGAAAGTCTCTCTCTCTCTCCAGAAATCTCTCTCGTATCATGCAATTAATTAGCTTAATGCTCCCTCGAAAGGCAGCAGCCTGTCACGGCAGAGCGGGGCTGAATTTCGCAGGGTCCCAGCTCGGGGTGTGATGTGCTGCCGTGGTGGTGGATGCGTCGTTGGAGATGGGGTTTCCCTCCAGCTAATGAGGCCGTGCCTCCCAGCTCGTGCTAATGGACTCGTGTTCTCCATCAGAGCTGTTGGACATAGAATCACAGAATGTGTTGGGTGGAAGGGACCTTTAAAGGCCATCTAGTCCAACCCCCCTGCAGTGAGCAGGGACATCTTCAACTAGATCAGGTTGCTCAGTGCCTCATCCAGCCTGGCCTTGAATGTCTCCAGGGATGGGGCCTCCACCGTCTCTCTGGGCAACCTGGGCCAGTGTCTCACCACCCTCATTGTAAAGAACTTCTTCCTAATGTCTGATCTAAACCTGCCCTGCTCTAGTTTAAAACCATTGCCCCTCGTCCTATCGCTACATGCCCTTGCAAACAGCCCCTCCCCAGCTTTCCTGGAGCCCCTTCAGGGACTGGAAGGGGCTGTAAGGTCTCCCCAGAGCCTTCTCTTCTCCAGGCTGAACACCCCCAACTCCCTCAGCCTGACATGCTCCGCTGGGAGGTAGCACACCAGCATTTTGAGGATTTCTGTGTCCTCCCTCTGCTAAAAAAAACACCTGGCTCCCTGGTGCTTCTCCCTAAAAGCAGGCGGCAAAGCCAGAGTGGAGAGGCCGAAACTTCCTGTCTGAATGAACCTGCTTGAAAGCTTAGAAAACTGTGGAAGTAGAGGAGGGAAAAAATTGAGCCTGGCTTCATGAAAGCCCCCGCACCTAATAGCCCATCTCGCCCCAGCACACGTTCCTGTGGGAAATCGCTCTCCACAAAACCTGGCTCCTTGTAAAGGTCCCGCACCTTCTCCTGGCAGCCTCCTCCCGAGCATCCTCCCTGCCCTAAGGACTTCTTGCTGTTCAGCCTCAACTCTGCTGCAGTCGGTGTCCACCATGGACATGGAGGCTAATTCGGCTGTTGTCTTCTGTGCCTCACAGACCAACCTCATGTGTTGTCTTCTCTCCAGACTGACCAGCCCAAGGTCCTCCCCGCTTTCCTCGTGGGCTCTGGAGAGTGTGTGCCCCAAAGTATGTGTGGTGGCATGGCCAGGAGTGGATGGGAAGGATTGCTTCTCCTTTCTTCTTCCTCTTTACCCAGCCCAAGTTGATCCAGTCGCTTTCTTCGTACCCTGATGACGATGTTGACTCAGATGCAGCCTGTGGTCTGGTGTAACCCCTCGGTGCTTTTTGCAGAACCGCTCCAGAGTCACGGTTCCCCAGCCCAGACGCCCACAGCGATTAGCATGAACCCAGTGCTCGCCCGTGCCCTTCAGCTGGGGGCCGGCTTGGGCTTTTTCTTCCACAGAGCATTTCTCAGCTTCGATGAGTTCATTTGAATTCTCGTCTCATCCTCCAACACGTTTGCAACGTGGTGTCATCTGTGAATTGATTAGGCATCGTCTCTTTGCTTTTGTCCTAATCATTACTGAAGAGCAGCATGCACAGAGAGAGTCCTTGATGTGAAGGAGCTTCTAGCATATCCCTCAGCTTTGATTGTTAGCCATCAATAACCCATTAACCATCGATAACGGCTCTTGGAATATGGCTCATCAGCTACTTGTGATCGTGTTTTCTAGATCCCCTATAAGTCTCATCTCAACTATGTCTTGCTACCCGCTTTGCTGGAGTGTCCATCAGTGTCCAAAGCGTGGCCAACGCCAAGGATGTGGCACTGCTTCTCCCCGTCCCTGGGGCTGCCACGAGCAAGTGCAGATGGGTTTGACAGGGTTTGGTCATGACAGATCCCTCATGAGGGGATTCGGCTCCGCGGTGTTTCCTGGGTGTCCGTGGTTTCTCTGGCTGCTGGAGGAGGCTCTGGGCTTGCCCTCTTCCCATCTTCAGGAGCCCAACATGTTCTCTGCCCTCCCACCACTAATGGCCCTGCGACTGCTTCAGCCATTTCTCTAATTACCCCAGGGAACGCTCCAAACCCCACTGGTCTGAAAACGCCTGATTGACCAGGTACTCTCCTGCTCCCGCCCTGTTCTGGCCGGGGCGCTTGCCCTGCCGCGGGGTTAATTGATTGCCATCGATCCTTTGAGCGAGGCGAGGCAGCGAGCGCAGCATGGAGCCCATCTGCTGCTCCTCTCCTGCCGCTCCAGCCAGCCTTTGCCCTCCCCTCCCAGCTCTCAGCGTAGGATGCTTTTTCCCTATTCCCGACATCCTGTATTATTTGGAGCTCATTTTCTGCCCCAGCCCTTCTTGCTGGGACGTCATAGAATCATAGAATCGTCTAGGTTGGAAGGGACCTTTCAGATCATCGAGTCCAACCATCAACCTAACTCTGACAAAGACCGTCACTAACCCATGTCCCTCAGCACCACTTCTCCCATCTTTTAAATATCTCCAGGGATGGCGACTCCACCACTTCCCTGGGCAGCCTGTTCCAATGCTTGACAACCCTTTCCGCGCAGAAATTTTTCCTAATCTTTTCCCACCGTCTTCTTGGTGTTCTTTTGCGTTCCCCCTTTGCCGGCTGGACTGGCAGAGGGGGTGAAGCACCCCTCGATGTCGGGGTAGGGATTAGACAGGTAAGAAAAGGAGCTGGGTGCCGTTGTTTCCCCGTTGCCTTCCTACAGGGCTGATGTTGAGCCCAATCTCAACCTTCGCACGCAACATGCCGCACTCTGGCAGGTTACGATGGGTGGAAACCCCCTGCCTTCTTCAGGGAGGCCACGCTGGAATAGTTTCTCCCAAATTGCCTAAAAATCAGCCGGCAGCGTGTCCCTACCGCCCATTGGACACCAAGCACATGCCTT
>VYZM01021329.1:176879-189781 GCA_013398915.1 Dromas ardeola | reverse complement strand
TTTCCATTGCACAAGCAGGCGCTTGCAAAATACCCGAGCCCTGCACATGTTTTTTCTTGCTGTCGTGCTCTGCATGAGAGAGCAGCCCTGTCTCCCACACCAGCTTCATGCGTTGCCCTCAGAAAACCGAAGAGGCTCCTTTACTCTGGTTAAACATAGCGAGCGGGGGTGATTTAAATCTTTGCTGCTCTCCTCCAGCTCTGCTTGGGGCAGGCTCACCCGTGCGATCACCGCGGCTCGGCCCCAGCCCGGGCGCTGGGCACGGCTCCCTGCGGGCCCTGCTTATTTTCAGGAGGGTGATTCAGTTGTTTGTGATTAATTTAATTTGCTCGGAGGTCGTCTCGGCTGGCAATGCGATACCCTCCCGGAGTCAGGGCGGCCTCGGTGGCTGGGGAACGCCATGTGTGAGGGATGCGGGGAAACCTGCCCGAGGCACGCGGCATCGCACGAGGTGGCTTCTGAGTTCCGCTGCCCCATTGCCGATGTGGGGCTTTTCTGCGTCCTCCCTGGCCTTGGAAAGACCCAGCTCCTTTGAGCTTGCAATTTTGGAGGCTCTTTTGCATATGGATTTTTATTTTAATTTTTTTCCTGGTAAAGCGGGTTTCTCCCCCACCCTGGTGCAATCGGGAATCAGCAGCCTCGTGGATCATCAGGCAGAAAAGATAACAGAGGAGAGGTTTTAAACCCCTGGGTTTGAGGGTCAGGCGGGATTTTGGGGCGATGAGAGGGCAGCATGGCTTCTGCTCTACCTGTGCAGAGCTGTTTTTTTGGGAGGACGCTGAGGCACCCTAGAAGCGAGGGATGCTGTCTGTGCTGGTGCGTGGGGCCATGCACCCCCGATGCCGCCGGCCAGGTGTGGGTTTTGCCACAGAGGCTGTAAAAAAAGCCTTGTGATGTGTTTGCTGATAAGGGTGGGGTGGGGATTTTCCTCCAAGCCCTGGCTTTGGTCAAGGGTCACGCTCAGACACATCAAAGTGTCTCTGTGCCCTTCTCCTGTTCAACCGAGGTGCTATTCAATAGCAGCAAGTGAATGGGGGGGTCCAGCTGAGTTATGGGATGTGTTTTACCCCCTGGCCACAGCCTGACACTGTCCCATATTGCCTGCAGGTGGAGAACGGGGCCGAGTACATCCTGGAGACCATCGACTCCCTGCAGAAGCACTCCTGGGTGGCGGATATCCAGGACTGCATCGACCCCGGGTAAGGCTTGCTGTCGTGCCCTCGCCACCACGCGTGGGTTGTTACCCCTGACGCAATTTTTGCTACTCGGGGTGTTACAGAAAGTCCCTGACTCGCGTCAGCAGAAGTCTGGAGGCAAAGTTAGCAGCCCGTGTGTGTCAGAGGTGCAGCTTTGCGGAGGGCTGGCCGCTTGCTCACCCTTTCCTGCTCCACATCGCCTCGGCCAGGCAGAGGAAGGTTACCCGGGAACGCAGCCCTCAACACGAGAAGCGCTTAACACCCACCCTCTAAAGCTTTTCTACTATATTTGAGCTATTTTCTATGCTTTTTTTCCCAGTCCAGCATCCATAGTATATTCTGCTGGATAAATCGTTTTATTTATGTTTCTATCACGGTGGCATTAACACTGTCATTGGAGTCACAACAACTCTGCCAATGCTTCTCATCTGCTTTAGGTTGATGCTGTAGGGAGGTTCGCGTGCCCGGCGCTGCTGCCTTTCAGCTGGCTCAGACAGGATCAGCCCAGGCATTCCCGGGGCTCTGGGGAAACCCCAGCACTGCCCTTCTTGGCACAGTTTTGGAAAAAGCAAGGTGCCCAGGCTTGCAGAGGTGAAAACCTCAAGCAAACTTGGAACAGGGGTTTGGAGAGGCTCCGCCTGCCTCTGGGCTGCCTTTGCCTCCTTCTGCCGAAGAGACACGGTTCGGGCGCTGCAGGGTGGGTCATGGCGGAGGCTGCGTCTCGCAGGGAGGATGCACTGATGGACTCCACATCTGTGCTCCTTTTGTTCCTTTTTAAAGTACATAATTCAAGAAGCGACGCTGAGGCTGGGCTGATGGCAAGGCTGGAAAACATGGTCTTTTTTTTTTCCTCCCAGTGCACGTTTTGGTGCGGTTTTTCCATCCAGGGCCGTGGTCGTGCTCACCTCGAGCCGCAGCAGAAGCTGCCGGCAGCCCTGCGCCAGCCCCTCGCTCCGCCGCCGGCGGCCTCCCAGCCTGTTATGTTTGCTTAGCACCCAGCACGGTCCCGCTTTGGCCTCCGGACGTGACCGTAAGGCAAATAATAATGAACTCCAGAGCAAATAATAATGAGCTGTTTAATACACCGACACACGCGCTTGGTGCCAAGAATGAATTTTCAGTCAGTTCCTGATGCTTTTGCCAAGGGCTGCGTGCCGGAGCTGCTGCGTGAGCGCCCGGCGACGGCTTTTTCTGCAGAGCGTTGTTGGTTTTGGTTTCCTTCCTCCCTTCTTGTTTTTAACGGGCTGCAGCTGAATGACTCCCAATGGCTGATTCACTTACCGGCCGCTAAATAATTCAGCAGCTCCCTCGTGAGCCGTTACCGCTAACGCAGCCGCTTCCTCACTGCCTGTGCCCACATGGCCGCCGTTAAGCAAGAGTCGCCGAGTGCCGTGGGCAGCTCCGGCAATGCCGGCATCTCGCCGGCGGCCAGGATTAAAAATAGGCTGTGGAGCAAGCCGGGGGGCTTGCGCAAGAAGGGTGCTGAAGTGCACGGGCTGGAGTCGGGCAGCAGGGATGCTCTGCGGGGGCTGCACCGCTGCCACCCACCCTCGCTCTGCTCCCGCTCGCTGTCTCGCTCTGGGCCTCCCGGCTTGGTTTTTGGCTGTCTTTTGGGGTCTTAATCCCTGTGGGTTGGTAATTCCCTTTGCGGAGGGTGAAAGCGAAAGCGCCCCTGGGTGGAAGTCGGTGGTGGGAGTGTGCATGTGTGTGCGGATGCCTTGCAAAGCAAAGGGCTGAAAGTCAAGGTAACAAATTTCCATCCAGACGAACAAGGCTGCAGCAAAATAGTGCAGCTAGGACCCACCAGCGTGACCCATGTAGTGAGGGCTTTCAGCGGTTTCATCCTCTCACAGCAGTATCTCACCCCTGAAAAGCCATGTTGTTTTACCGGCCGCTCTGCCGCTCGATGCTGTGGGTGCTTCTGCCCGTGGCAGCCCCTCCAGGAGGAAGCGGGGAGCATTGGGGTGTGCTCCCGGTTTGCAGCTGGAATTCCATTTGGCTGAGTCCCCATCGCATGCCTGTGAGCGGAGGTGCCATGCGTGCGTGTCTCTGCAGCGTGGCAGCTGGCGTGTGACCGTCTGCTCTGTACTCTGCCCCCAGGGACAGCGGGGATGACATCGAGCTGGCGTCCTGCGCGCAGGGAGCCTGTCTGCCGGGCAGGGTGTCCTCCTGCAGCTGCGAGTTCCTGGCTGATGGTAAGGACCTACGTCTGGGAAAAACACCCGCTGGGGAGGGTGGGCGTCTGGGAGTGCCAGCTCTGGTTTGGGGGGGTCAGATCCTGCCAGTGATAAAGTGAAGGAGCCTGAAGCAGGTGCTGTGGGGATGCATCTTCCTCTGTCAATTGCCTTTCTCTTCCTCATGCTTGCCCCCACCCCGGGGCGGTGGTCTGCCCCTGTTGAAGACATTGACGTTGCTTGTGTACGTCCTCCTATGTGCAGAAGATCAAATCCCCATCTGCGGGCACTGGAGTCTCTCGGTTGCAGCGAGCAGCCCCATCTCATCTCTATGCCCAACCGAGAGAGGTCTGTGCCTCCCATCCCGGTCGCACCAGGGGAAAGAAACCCAGCACAGGCTGAAAGGGAGTCCCCCAGGCTGCGGCTAGAGCCGTAACCTACCCCTGAGATGTCTTCAAGAGCCAGGGGTGCTCCAACGTGGCTTCCTTCAGAGCAGGAAGCCCCCAGCATTGTCGAGGGATGCCGAGCTGTGATCCCATCCCTCTACAAATTCCCTTCCAGATGTGCCCAGGCCACCGGACAGATGTGCCCTGCCTGGCACTCACAACATGGCCACTGCTGTCCCCGCACCCCACAGCCGGGGCAGGGATTCCCTGGGGGAGCTCCTTGCCCACGTCCCGCTGGAGAGCTTCCTGCAGACGCTGGAGTCTTCCCCCGCTGCCAGTGGACATCTCGCAGGTACCGGGATGCAGGATGCGGCCCCAGCATCTCATGGGGGCGCACGGAGGGAGAGGAGGAAGGGGTGGGAAAGGGCGATGTCCGTGTGCTCCCTAAAAACCTGCTATCCCTTCGGCTAGGGGAGGACAGCGAGGCAGAGGCAGAGATCAACCTCTCCGACTTCCCCTGGTTCCACGGGACTCTCTCGCGGATCAAGGCGGCTCAGCTGGTTCTCTTTGGGGGTGCCCGGAGCCACGGTTTGTTCGTCATCCGGCAGAGCGAAACGCGGCCGGGGGAGTATGTCCTGACCTTCAACTTCCAGGGGAAAGCGAAGGTGGGTGTCCCCTGCTTCTCCCTGACTATTAGTGCCAGCCCTGCCCAGCATCCCGGGCTCCTTCCCACCCTGCTGGGGCTCCGCGAGCAAGCGGGCGCCATGCGGTGACCCCAAACACGGCAGCTCTGTGGGGAGCTGCACCCCGGCAGGGCATCCCTCGGGACCGCCTGCTCCATTCCCCAGGAGCCCTCTGCACCCTCCCCAGCCCCATCGGCACCTTCCCAGCTGGATCAGTGCCTGCCACGCGGGCATAAAGTTAAATACCCCACGGAAGCCTAGTGTCACCTGGCACACCATCCCCTGCCTTTTTATTGTCTGCTCCATGTCCCGAAGTACAGAGATGCACTATAAAAATACCAACCCATGTGTAGTTTTCTGCTGGGTCCCTTTTCTACCAGAGGGCACACGCCGCGAGGGGTTGACCAGTAACTGCCCAGTCTTGTCACCTGTCCTGCAAGAAGTATTGCAGGTGGGCTGGGGGCTTCCCTAGGCTGTCTGTGTCACCAGGATTGGAGCTGCAGCCTCCACGCTGTACCCAGCCACCCTTCTCTGGCTGCTTCTCTACGGTCTTCATCACCAGGAGAGGACAAACTTCTCCTGGGGCTGCAGCGAGTGGGGTTTTGCAGGAAATGCCCTGCAGAAGGAGACCCTCCTGGCTAGGCAGGGAAAAAATAAGTCCTATATTACGAGCAAATCTCCCATGGCTGATGGTGGCTCCTTCTGATTGCGAGGGTGAATGTCACCCTTGCGATCCCCAGCTCACCCGCTGGCCCCCTGCCCCTGCAGCACCTCCGCCTGTCGCTGAACGAGAGCGGGCAGTGCCACGTCCAGCATCTCTGGTTCCAGACCATCTTCGACATGCTGCGCCACTTCCACACACACCCCATCCCTCTCGAGTCGGGCGGCGCGGCCGACATCACCCTCCGCAGCTACGTCGTGGCCCAGAGCCCGCTGCCCGGTAGGTGCATGCGGAGGGTTGGGTTGGTGGTTGGGCTGGGATCTTGCCTGGATCCAAAAGGGACCGACCCCTGGGATCCCCCCTCCCTACAGCTGTGCCCGTGCCACTGTGCGTGGCTCTGGAGGTGCCCCAAGGTGGGTGTTACCCCACTGAAGGTGGGCAGGGGGGACCACGCAGCAGCAGGGTGGTGCTGGGGTGACTCGTGTCCCCCAGCTGTGGGTGTCAGTCCCCTGGCTCAGGCAGGAGAGGAGCAGAGGGGTCTGCGGGGCTCGGAGCGTCCTGCTGTGCTGGGAGAGGGTGGGCAAGGAGGGTTGGGGAAGGATGGAGAGGGCGAGCAAGGGACAGGGTGGGCGTGGGAAGGTGTCAGTGAGGGAGAGAGGGGAGGCTGAGCCCCCAGGCAGCATTGGAGGGGTCAAGCTCCTGTCTCCCTTGCAGACACTGGCCCTCCACCAGCCCTCGCATCGCAGCCACCGGGCTGCCGGGTCGACCTGCCGCCTCCGCACTACTTCTGCAGCACAGCACCCACCGGCCTGCTGGCCCCACCACCCACCGAGGGGGTGGCCGTGGCCCCCGCTGTCACCGTCCCCGCACCCTACCACCGCCTGGAGGGTGCCCTGGGCCCCCGGAGCCGCAGTGACAGCGCCGAGCGCCGGCCAGAGCCTCCCGCCACCAGTGCCGAGGACTACCACGAGGCTGACGGTGCCCGGAGCCGGACCCGGGCGGTGGAAAACCAATACTCCTTCTACTGAGCCCCCCATGCCCAGGGGCTGCGATGGTCAGGGGATGCGGGGCACCCGTGCCCCTCACCACTGCACCAGCCTCGCCACCTTCTCCTGCCACCACCAGCATCCCAGCCAGGATGTCCCTCTCGGTCCCTGCCACTTTCGGGAGCCGTGTGAGCAGCAGGTGATGTCCCGGCTGGAACCGGCGCCAGCCCTGAGGTTGGGGCAGCACTGGGCGTTCGGGAGGCTGAAAGCATCAGTGCCATTTTGGAGCTTGCGGCCTCTTCCATTTCCCATCGGACCAAGAGCTCTCCTGGGGCCGAGCTGGGCTCCCTGCATCTCCTCCCCGGGGATGTCCCTCCTGGGATGGCAGCATGAAGCTGTGACAGGCTCCTTCCTCAAGCCAAAGCACCTCGGCACGTTCCTCGGCCAAGCGTGGTCAACATCCCTTCTGCCACCATCGCCCCGCAAACCAGCTGCCGAGGGGCTCTGGCATTTCAGGATGACCGTGGAAGTGGCAGATCCCCATGCAGAGGCTTTTCTTGCACACACGGATCCGTGTGCTCAAGAGGCGTGAGGGTTTACCCAGGCTGGCTTCCAGTCTCCCTCTGGAGCACGCGTTTCCCACCCTCTGCCAGAAGGTTTTTTTCCAAAGCTTAAAGAATCACATTCGAGGAAGGTTTTTGCTGCTGTCCTGCCATTTCTGTTCCTTTTTCCTTTCCCTCCTTGCTGTACTGATGGAGAGTCCCTGCATAACCCCCTTCTTGCTCCCTCTCTTCCTTGCTTTTTCAAAACCTAAGCTCTCCGCAAGGTCATCGGCTCAGCCTTCTGCCTTCTCTCTACCGCAGCTAGGCAATATTTTCCATTCCTCAAGGCAAACCTTGAAAAATATGAGAATGCCCCAGCTTTGCGTCAGTTGTTAGTCATTCGGGATGTCTCGGAGGGGTCAGACAGAGGCTGGGGGCTGTGTCCGGAGGTGAGGGACAGCCTCACCCTGCAGGTGCTCGGCTGAGCTCCCGGGAGTGAAAACACTACATGTCTTCAGTAGATGCTATTGAAGATTGATTTCTTTTCTTTTTTTTTTTTTTCTCAGAGGAATAGAAATGCCCAGGAAGAGCAAAAGGAACGTGGCTGCTGCCAGGCGGGTGAACAGGCAGCCGACAGGGCAGGGCCAGGCCAGGCTGGCTGCAGTGACAGGCAGGATTGCCCTCGCCCATGGCTGAAGTCCCTCCCCGGCAGATGTAAAACCCTGCCAGCGATGGCTGTAGCAGCACTGCTGCCGGGAGGGATCAGGGACCACAGCGGTCACCGCTTCTTAGTGGCTTTCTGATAGACCAGTGCAGCCACGTGCATCTATAGCAGAAAAAGGAGGTCCCCCGATAGAGGTGAGCCCTGGAAGAGAGCGTCGAGCAGGTACGCATTATGTTGTCGATGCTTTTCCTACTGGTCACTGAAGCCCTTAGAGTGGTTTTACAGGCTGCTTACTGGGATTGTGTGCCTCGTGTCGGGTGGGAGACCCTCCGAAAGAGCAGCTTTGCTTGCAGACAAAGTGCTTGCACGTCCCTCTTGGTTTGCTTCACACAGCTTGTCTTCCCCATCACCAGGACTCCTGGCGCCTTGTGTGGCTGCCAGGCCTGGGTGACAGTGGTAGCAGGACCTGAGCGAGGTGGCTTTGAAGCGTCTGGCTAGGTCTCCAGGTAGGGCAGACCCCACCATACCCAACTAGAAGTTACCACTTAGTGCAAAGAGAGGGTATGAGCCAAGCCACAACCTAGCTCAAAACCGCTTGAATTTGCCTGGAGTTCTGGGTTGGGTCAAATTTACTTTTTTTTTAGGTGCCTTCTTTCCTGAGCTAGCAAAGCATGTCCCCAGCGCTGGAGTCACACTGGAGTCGCTTGTCTCTCCCACTTCAAGAGGGCAGGGAAGGTGTCTCCAAGACTCCTTGCCGCCTCCTGCAATGTGAGAGCTGCCTTTCTGGCCCATGGGTGCATGGATCTCATTCTTGCAGCAAATGCCACCTTTTCCCCAAACGCGTGGCCCTTCAGAGGGCAGCAGGAGCAGTTTGCTTTGGTGGGGATATTTCTCCTTCCTCAGCACAGCTAAAACCCAGCTCGGAGGAGCCCATGCAGCAGGGAGAGGCCAGATGCTCTTGGTTGATGGGTTTAACGTGGACCTTCTTCCTTCACGCACATGGTGAATGAGGGGGGACGTCTGGCTGCGGCACAGACACTGTCACTCTTGTTCTTCACTGAGGTCCCAACGGGCCGGGTGGTTGTGGCTGGGAGCGCTGCCTTACAGGCCTTCAAACGTTGGCTGATTTTTCACCTTCTGCATCACAGGATAGGAAAAGGAGGGGGAAGCAATGATCTGCAAGCAAAAATGTTAATTTGTAAATAGGGAAGAGTCTGGAAGAGTTTACTGTTCTGTAGAATAAATTAATTTTATTTAAAAGAAAAAAGAAGGGAATTCTTAAACAAATGGAGAACTCGCGTTCCAGTTTTAAAATAAAATCACTTGCAAAAAGGACAGCACGTGAGCATGAGCTTGGGGCCTTGCTGAATTTGCTACATTTAAAAAAACAAGAGAGAGAGGGAGGATGCTGTCATGTCGCGTGTGTGCAGACCTCGATGCTATCTCCAGGCAGTTGGGGCTGGGCTCAGCCTGCCTCTGCCCACTGGAGTGCACTGGGGATGGAGCAGAGGGGTATTTTTCTCACTGTTGAGCGGAGGGAGGTGGAGGATGGGTCCAGGCTGCACAAGGCAGGGTTTCCTCTCCTCCCAGTCTATTCTTTTGTCTGGTTTGTCACTGGTGCAAGTTGGAATGCCTCCATCCCCGAAGCAGCGCAGATAACCGTGAATTAGCGGCCCTGGGGGGTGACGACGGACCTCCCTAGCCAAAGGCCTGTGCTAGCATCTCCTAGCAGCCGAGTTCCCCGTAGCATGTCATTTCCCCCCCCCTCCTATGCCTTCATCTCTCCTGGGAGGCAATGCCTCACGCTCTGTCATTGTATGTCTTTCTAGTGTGCTCTCTTCTGCTGAGGTTCCCCCTGGGAAAACTGGTAGGTTGTCCCAGACGGTACTGTCACAGCTAAGCAGCGTGACAGACACGGCTTCCAGACACAGCTAACACATGGCTTTTGGGAGGGGGGCGTGGAGGGAGCTGCTCAGCTCTGCAGTCAGGCCGTGGTTGTGTCATGATCCGTTCACAAAAACATTCCCTCCCTAAAAGTCTCCAGAGCCTGGTCCCCGGTCCTGGAGAGCTCATCCATCAGGAGCTGGGCAGCTGGGGAGGTGACAGCCCCTCCGTATGGAGTCCTCCATTGCCCGCAAGGCAGGCTCTGAGGGCTGTGCCTGCGGGACAGCTGCTCCTCCTGCCTCCCCGTAAGCCGTTCACACCTCAGCGTATTAGCAAATTGACTAATTACAGCATTAGTCTTGCTGGAAAACATGCTTTCCTTTCCTTTCACAGGGTTCCTGGGAGGGCAGGGGCAGGACGCGACAGCCACGCAGAAATCTGGTAGTGAAATGAGGGAAAATCAGCCTCAGCGCATGGGCTGGGCTGGACCGTGTGGTGCCAGCGATGTCCTCTGCCCGGGGACAGAGTGGGACTGGGCTGCTGGGACACTGGTGCTGAGCTGCACCCTGGCAGGTACCTCATAGTACCTGCATAGTACTATAATGAGGGCAAAAATGTGTCAGGATTTCAGCAGCACAGCCTCCCACGTTTCACGCAGGGATTTGAGCTGGCCACGGCTGCTCCCGCCTGCCTGACATGCAGGGTCGGTCTCAGCAAAGGCTTATGGTGCTTCCAGAAGGATCCTTTTTGGTAGGAAACCCCCTTAGAATGCCTCTGCTCTGAAACACAAAGGAGCTGCTTTGCTACAGCTCAGGGAGCTGAGTTTTGTGTTTGTTTTGCACTGAACTATGAAAACACTTCCCTCTTCTAATGCAAATCCCCTGTCCCCAGTAAGCCTGGTAACATCCAGATCACAGCCCAGCACTCTGATTCCGTGGGCTTTGTATTTTTTAATGGCATGATGAAATACTTCCTATTTTTTTATGACCCAGGCAGGTAACAGTCTTGTCCCCTCTCCCCAGATACATCTTCAAAGTAACATGCACATAATACATCAAGAGTCTGCACTAATTCCCTAGACGTGTAGTTTGAGAGTGAGATGCTCCCAGGTCTCTTTCCCCACGCTCTTTGCGTGGGCTCTGCTGGATGACAGGCAACTGCCTGCTATTCCCCAGGGCTGTGAGTTGTTGCTGGTACAAGCCACGCTTCGGGCAAGAGAACTGAGCTGACCAGCTGCTCCCCACAGCCCTCGAGCTGTCGCAGTGTCTGCGGACATGGCTCCATTCTGCCTTCCTCTCGTGGGGACTGGCACGAGAGTGCTGAGACCTGACAGCTCGTCACTCACACCCCCACTTTTGGAAGCTGTGTTTTTTTGAGAGGGGGCCATGGCAGCAAAGAGGAAGAAACAGGGTGACACCTTACGGGCTAGTGAGCTAAACATAAGGAATCTTATGAAATTCCATAAGGGCAAGTGTAGGGTGCTGCACCTGGGGAGGAATAACCCCCTGCACCAGGACAGGTTGGGGGCTGACCTGCTGGAGAGCAGCTCGGTGGAAAGAGACCTGGGAGTCCTGGTGGACAACAGGATGGCCATGAGCCAGCAACGTGCCCTTGTGGCCAAGAAGGCCAATGGCATCCTGGGGTGCATCAAGAAGAGTGTGGCCAGCAGGTCGAGGGAGGTCATCCTCCCCCTCTGCTCTGCCTTGGTGAGGCCACACCTGGAGTGCTGTGTCCAGTTCTGGGCTCCCCAGCTCAAGAAGGACAGGGAACTGCTGGAGAGGGTGCAGCAAAGGGCTTCCAAGACGATGAGGGGACTGGAGCACCTCTCATGAAGAAAGGCTGAGGGAATTGGGTCTATTTAGTCTGGAAAAGAGACGGCTGAGGGGTGACCTTATTAATGCTTATAAATCATTAAAGGGGGGGAGTCAGGAGGATGGGGCCAGGCTCTTCTCAGCGGTGCCCAGACACAGGACAAGAGGGAACGGGCACAAACTTGAGTATAGGAAGTTCCACGTAAACATGAGGAGGAACTTCTTTCCTTTGAGGGTGGCAGAGCACTGGAACAGGCTGCCCAGAGAGGTGGTGGAGTCTCCATCTCTGGAGACATTCAAAACCCGCCTGGACACGTTCCTGTGCAACCTGCGCTAAGGTGGCCCTGCTCTGGCAGGGGGTTGGACTGGGTGATCTCCAGAGGTCCCTTCCAACCCTATGATTCTATGATAAACTGGCCTGTGCTGTGCTCGGGACTCAGCAGAGCAGAGGGAAGAGGAAACTCAATCGGTTTGCAGCAACTCTGCTTCTAAAACCTGTTCTGCAGTGACTGAGAGGGGACGGGGGCATGCAGTTGCCCTCACGCCTGCAAAGAGAGATGGTGTCTCCCTGGTAGGGGCTGAATAGAGGCTGGGACTCTCTGGTTTCTGTCCCGGTGGGCTGAATAGGACCCAAGGCTGGGAAACCTGCGGGCACAGGAGCTCGTGAGCTGGGAGACAGCACGGGGGAAGCTGTTTGCATTGCTCCAGCCAGGACTGTGACTGCAAGGATGCCTTCCAAGGCCAGCGCGGCCAGCCGGGAACTCAGCCAACACTAAATTCACACCATTCTTTTACAAATCAGGTTGGTAAGACAAACACTAGGCATAAACTAGCACCATTTCCATAGCAACCTCAGTAGAGGTTGAAAAGTCTTTTGTAAACATAGGGTTGAACCTGAGGATCAGCTACGATTTTCTTCATGGAAAGGGGAAGAGCACAGGGGCTTAATAAATTCAGGTCATACAAATGACCCATAAATCTCAGAAGGAGCCATTCCCAGCCTCTCTGTTCCCCTTTCTGCCACCCTCTCCACATGCATAGCACGAAGCTGTCTGAAACCCGGAGCCCAGCTTCACCGCTCCAGCTTATCTCCATAAACTACACAAAGGCTTATGCCCCTCTTCCATTGCAGCTGACCTTTACTTGCTAATTCTCTGACGCACGCGCTGCCCGAGCACATGCCATGCCATTTCTGTAAGGCCACAGTGGCTTGACAAGAAATTTGGCTTGCAGAGGAAGCCTGTATCACAGCCAGCTCCGGCTCCTCTTCCCCACTCGCAGCTCCCTCTGTCCCCATCAGACAAGTGTGGATCTGGGCATACAAGCCCTCGGCTGGTCCAGGCACCGTTCCTGCAAAACCCAGGAGTGAATATGAATGCAGATGGCACAGCGTCCCCCCCACTACCTGCCTGCCTCACCAGCGCCCGGCAAGGCCGCGCCGTGGGGAATCACGCTGCCGTTCATCACTGTCAGCGGACAAAGCCCGCGGCAGCGCTGCTTAATTACCAAAGTGACACGAACAGATGGTGCAGGCAGCCTGCTGGGGAGGCACTAGGAAGTCCCGTATCGCTTACACCGTCACGGGGAAGGGATTTGGCAGGGCTCAGGGTGTCAGTGTGAAATGCACTGAATTTTCACCCTCCTCAGGGCTGAGGCCGGAGCCCAGCAGATCACAGAATCACAGAATCTGGGTTGGAAGGGACCTTTCAGATCAAGTCCAACCATCAACCTAACACTGCCAAAACCACCACCAACCCATGTCCCTCAGCACCACGTCTGCCCATCTTTTAAATACCTCCAGCGATGGCGATTCCACCACTTCCCTGGGCAGCCTTTTCCAATGCTTGATAACCCTTTTCATGAAGAATTTTTTCCTAATATCCATCCTAAACCTCCCCTGGCGCAACTTGAGGCC
>VYZM01021329.1:164625-175938 GCA_013398915.1 Dromas ardeola | reverse complement strand
CGCCTTCCTCCTTTCTGGGTCCGTGAGGGGAGAGGGACTGAACCCGCCCTTTCTCCTCCCCGGTTCTGTGAAGGGAGACGGACTGAAATACCCCAACCCCGCCTTCCCTCTCCCCGCCCTCCTCCTCCCCGGTTCTGTGAGGGAAGACGGACCGAAACCCCCTCCGCCTTCCTCTTCCCCGGGTCCTTGAGGGGAGAGGGACCGAGCTCCTCCCCACCCCCCTCCGCCTTCCCGGTTCCATGAGGGGAGACGAACTGACAGCAATCCCTCCGCACCTTTCTCCTCCCCAGATCCTTGAGGGGAGAGGGACTGATCCCCCCATTCTCCTTCCCGGGTCCTTGAGGATCGAGGGACTGATTCCCCCCTTCCTTCTGCTCGGGTCCATGAGGGGAGAGGGACCGAGCCCCACCACACCCGGGCTCTGTGAGGGGAGAGAGGCCGACCCCCACTGCGCACACAGCGGGGTGCCGTGAGGGGAGAGGGATCCATCTTCCCCGGGGTGCCCTGAGGAGAGAGACCCATCCCTGGGGATCCAGGGGGAGGACTGGCCCCCCAGCGCTCTGCCAGCTGGTTGTTCCTCTGCCCGCTGTTTTTAATTTGGAGGGGCCAGAAGAATGACCCTGATTCCTCTAACTGGGTGTTTTGATCCTTGTCCTGAGGAGGAGGCGTTTACCAGGTGGAGAGTCTCACCCTCCCTCTGTGTGCGGTGGAGGAGGCTGAGACGTCCCTGTGCCATGCTCTTCCTCTGACCTTACACCATGTGTTCTCCCTTCCCTGTTTTTCACTGTCCTCCGTAGATCTGGCATGGAAGGTGCACAAATGCCTTTCATCTCTTCCCAGACCACTGGTGGTGGGAGTACACTCAGTTTCTGTGAGTCCTTGGAGGTGCTGGCTTGCTTCCTTCTAGTTTCCATACTGAAAAGAAGCACAGACATTCCCAGTCCTCCTGGGGTTTGTTGACCTGCAGGCCTGAATGTGAGGGAAAGAGAGGATACCTCCTGATTCTCGTTTTCTGCCTGCTCCTGATCCCTATGCATGAAGAAATTACTAAAGCTGTGCTCCTTCTGAGATCTGTCAGCTGATGGAAGAGGCTGTTGTCAGACATACACCACCTTTCAACAATGTGTTAAAATTGCAGACTTTGCTCCTAGAAGATACTGATGACTGGTTGGTTTGTTCTTGCAGGAAAAGACTGTACCAATTCCTGAAAAACTGAATGAATGGGCACCACGACCTCCCCCGGAGTTTGTTAGAGATGTCATGGGTAAAGATACTGTTTTTCAGATAACTGTAGGGTCAGCTACATTAAACTTAGAATAACCATTTAACGGAAAAGGCCAGAGACGATTTTCTGTTGTTGCTCATTTTGCTGGAGAAGAGAGGTATAAAATGCGACTCCGGAGTTGCTTTGCCAAGTTTTATTTGGTTCTTGGGTTCCACTTTTCTGCTTGTTGTCAGAATGTGAAGTAAACAATGCCTATGGCACTCCAGCACGTGGACTGCATGCAGTGAAATAAGGTGCTGCTCTGGTGATGACAAGTAAATGATAAGTAAATCTGTCCTTTCCACGGATCTGAGAGTGCTCTGGAAGCTCAGAGATTTGAAGTTCCTCTTCTGACTGCTTTGAGTCTGAATCTCAGGCAGTGAGAAGCAGACATGTGCAGTGAATTTGTTTGTACGTGGTCAGGTAGGGAGCTGGCAGCTGTGCAAGGAACCTGACCCAAGTATTCTCCTTACACTTTACTTTTACCTGCAGGGATTAAATTTAGTAGTTGTGGTATAAATTGTATCTGCATGTAGAAGTTCTGTCTTTCTTCAGGACCTTCATCCTTATTAATGATCCTCCTTTCTAGAGGCTGACTTGTTATTTCAGAATAATTGATCTTGGACTAAAGCTTTAATACACTTCTGAAGAAATTGTGTTGCATGTTTTGATTTCCTCATGGCTTTTTCAAATAGCTTTTGCTGTGTGCTTGAGTTGAACTGTCTTGTTTTTCTGAGAGCACCTGACGTGCTGGGATTCTGTTGGTATCAAGAGCACCCCTGTTGCAGTCCCAGCTGCCATGTTTTAATTACTAGGTGTCTTCTTTGAGGCATGCTTTTATGTCCTTTGCGTTTAGAAATGGCTCAGGAAACAGAGGAATAGAATGGAGTGAGATGTTGAAAGCTCCTGTGAGACTTCAGCATGCAGACTGATGCCAGGAAGAGAGTGCTATAGGGATTTTGTTTATGAAGAAACAGTCAAAAACTGTCAGTGGTATCTGTCTTGCATGGGGAAGTATAATGTGATGGGAGTTATCACCTTTCTGTTGACCTTTATTTTTTGTATGAGATGCTGAAAATTAGTGAGAAGCAGCCTCAGTAGGATGTTTTAGCTCATCTTTGCCTATAAAAGAATGGGGTGTGCATTTGATCACTAGTTCTTTTACTGCCTCAATGTCCAACTAAGACTGGATTCTCGAGGGGAGTGACTGACCAGTAGAAACTGCAGTGAACCATAAGTGGATGGTTTTGCAGCTCGCTTTGGCTTTTGCTTGTGAGTGATTTGAGCTTATATAAAATGATGACACATTCTATGTGGCATTAGTAGATTTTCGTCTTACAGTGCCCTTTCATGTGTCCTGTCCCTCAGCATCTAGCTGTAGTCATTTGTGAGCATGTAGTAAATATTATTTTCTAGCAGACTAACTCTTCTTTCTTGTAGGTTCCAGTGCTGGAGCTGGGAGTGGGGAGTTTCATGTGTACCGGCATCTTCGTCGGCGAGAGTACCAGAGGCAAGATTTCATGGATGCCATGGCTGAGAAGGTCAGCAGGACTTCTTATAATTCCCCCCCACCCCCGACTATTTGATGTTCATCGCAAATCTTTTTTTCCTTTAAAGTCATGTACAAATAATTCAGTCCCAAGCCACCCCTTATCAGAGGAAAAATATAGGAATATGTGGTATGTGGCGTCTTTGTCAGTATTGAAACATTTGGTGCTTTGTGTCAGACATGCTCCGTCTTCTCTGTTCACTGGGGTCCTAGCACACAGTACGACTGCACGTGAATGTTTGTGTTGTCAGGTTGGACTTAAAATGCTTTAAAAGCTGAAAATCCTAATACCACTGTCTTGCACAGACAGAATCAAAGCAAGTCCCTGTGCACAGAGTCCGTATCACTCTCTCTTAAGTCTTGGTCGAGTAGAATAGCACCTCTTTCAGAGAGCATTATTGTTATACTGTCTCTCGGCCAAGATGAGTCCTTTGATCCATATGTTAATGTTTGTGTATCCAATTATTCTCTTGCTTCTTGCTTTTTCTGAAACATTCTTTAGGGCAGAAGCTCAACCTTCCTCATCTGTTTTGGTGAGGATTCCTCCCTCCAAAGACTTCAGTGTTTGGCTCACGCTGCAGGTTAAAAATGCTGTCTGTACAGAAGTCATCCCTAGGAATATGGCTTTTGTATAAAGAAGTAGCCAGACAAAATCTGGCAAAGCTCCCTTCTGTATTTTGCTAAAAGACTCCTCCCTGAAAGGACATGACTTTGCAAAGAAGTATTTTAATTTAGATTGTGACCAAAGTATGACGTGTGATCAATTACAGCAAAGACTAGATGAGGAATTCCAGAAGAAACTGGAGAGGAATAAGATGATTGCAGAAGAACAAACAGCAAAACGCAGAAGGAAGCGGTAAGGGCAGATTGTTCCCAGGAGGCTTGACGTGGCAACCCTCATACCCTGTGCCTCATCCGTAGCTGCATGCTTTGGATAAATGCTGTCATTCTGTGTCTACATCTATCAGCTGAGAAGTCTGGCCGTGGAAGTTAATTTTGTTAATGTCATTGTTTGGTTTCTAAAGGTGGCTGTAAACTTGACAGGCTTTGCTGGCGTGGTTTATTTTCCGTGCCATCGCTAGCAGGGTAACTTTTGACTGGTTGATCAGCTTTTGCTGACATGGTGGTGTTGGGTGCAATGTGTCTTACTGCCAATTTGTTATAACAATGTCAGGAAAGGTTTCTGTTTACATCTGGCTTAAATAAATATCTGGAAGAGCTGGCACCGAGCAGCTTAAGTGGAAAAGTGGGTACTGCTTAACGGGTGCACATATGGATTTGGACTAGCAGAGCGTGGTGGGGCCTGATGCTGTCCTGCGTGTGATAGTCAGTATGACTACTCAAGTTCAGTCTGTGAATACTGAAAAGGCCACTGATGGGTGCAGTATTGTTAAAATCAGTAGCCGATTCTACCCACCGCATTGAAATGTCTGGCAGGTGTAGTAAGTTAGATCGAAAAATTAAAAAATATTAAATCTATCCTTCTCTTAAGTTTTAGACAAAGTTAAACAGTTAAAAGATTGATGCTTTCAATAACTAGTGTGAGCGTTGTAATGCAGTGATACAAGAATTTAAATTCCACGGTCTGTATCCACCATACCTTTCAGAAATAGCAGGGTATCATGGCTCAGCTCTTTCGGAGGGTCTGACCCTGAGCAGCCTCTCTCTTTCTTCTTTGAGAATGGGGGTTTGTGTCTTGTAGCTGGGAGCTGCTGCTGAAAGGCCTGTGCGTAGTGACTCACTGGCATATTAGCACAAAAGTGCACAACACAAACACTGCTGCCATCTTACTTTAATTTAGTGTGGTCCAACAGATGGCCAGCAAGTCAGATCTGGCCTGCTGCCTTCTCTCTGGCTGAGATGGAGAACAACTGTTCAAACAGCAAATGCTGCCTAAACACTCCCAATGCCTCCTTGTCCCCCTTCTATAGTCTAATGGTGTAGGTCTCAAGCAGCTTTGCCCTGTAGGAGCCCCTCTAACATCCCTCACCACTGTTTCTTTTCTGTCCTGACCTAACAGGCACAGTACTTCGCTCTCTGTTTCAAGAGAATTCATTTATGGTGTTGAGAGAGGAAGATGAATCCCAGAATGTTCTGCCCTGTGTCCACTATTAGACTGCCTGGTTACCTTTGCTAAGCAAATTGAACCGGGTCATACGAACTGAAATTCCCTCTTACCCCTAATGTCACTCCTAGGGCCCAGCATATTGATTAAGTACAGCCAAAGGTGAAGGTCAAAGCATACTGCATTATTTTTTTCAATTAAAGCATATATTACTGGGGATGACGTAGTTTTTCTTTTTTTTCCAGTGTTCAGTTCCAGCAGTCTGAGTTTTGACACCATTTTCCGTTTTTGTTTATTAGGCCAGGTAGCTGAAATGTAGGGGGCAGTTTCATTTTTGTTCCTTCTGTGTTCTTGGAGATTCTTGCATATCATACCATTTTGGTTGCAGTGGTGTCATGCAAGACTTTAAAAAAAAAAAAAAGAAAAAAACCATTAGACTAAAAACACCGTAGAGAAGTTTCTGTTGATCATAAGTTTGCTCTCACTGAATTTTCGATTGAGGCCAAATTCAAATTGAACTTCTCTGCTGAAGTCTGTTTTTCCAAGATGTCTGTAATATGTCCTTTACCAGTGTATGAATGTGCAGAAGCGTTGCAATGTTGGATTTGCATAAGTCTTTTTCTTTGCTTTATAGCCAGAAGTTAAAAGAGAAGAAACTGCAAGCTAAGAAAAATAAACTTGAACAAAAGAAGCAGGAAAAAGGTCAGTGAGATTTAGTTTTCTTTCCTCAAGACTTACTTCTCTTCTGTAATTGAAGCCTAGTAGGGTTTGCTCCACCCTGCTACCCCAAACATTCTCGATACATGGATAGGAGCCTTAAGCTTGTTGTTTTAGCTAATGTTTCAAAAGTCCTCTTTGAAAGCCATCTATGTTGAGATTTAATTTTACAAATAACTTGGCTGTTTGTGAATATTTTCCCTTTATTAGGGGAAATTTTGGACAGCAAACATTGGAATCAGAGTTTGTTGATTGTGGATGTTTTGCCCCAGTGATTCCGACAAACTGCAGATTTAGAACATCTTCTGCTAAAAAAGGCAATATTGTTAAAGGCTGTTTTATTTCCAAGTATATTTTGAATGCGTATGGGAAAACAGGTGGAAAAAATGCACAGCTTGGACACCAAGGAACTGAGTTATGATTTTGTGTGTAAGAAATTGAGCCACCACGGTGCCATCTGTTCCACACGACTATTTTATGTTGTATAGAAATAAACGTGAAAAACCTGACTGCCTCTGTTCTCCTGCAGTCTTGAACATTTATGTTGAGCAATGTCAGTGTAGCTGTTTGCTCAAACTCTTGAATACTTGTTCCTTCTTTTCACTAAGCGTATTTTAGCTTAGCACACGGCTTTGTGGATAAGCACGCTAACTCTGCAGTCTTAAAGTTACAACAGTTCCTGATAATTCTGCCAAAACAGTGACTTGTCTGACAGTTCCACCTTATTTCTGCTTTGCTTTTCGAAATTGGATCTGTTTCAACTGAAGCGTTGCCAGCCTGCCATATAAACATGGGAGGACAAATTAATCATTAGGTTAATTTTACTTGTGACAGCAAGTGAATGTAGTAGAGTGGGGTTTTTTGGTGTTTTGTTTTGGCTGCTTTTTTTTTTTAAAGCTACTCGTTTATTAATTGTGACTGGGAGGAGAAATTAGGTATGAGTCAACATACTTTTGCTCACTTTTGAGTGAAGAAAACAGAACACCCATTCCTTTAGGGAGTGGCTGGGAAAGACGAGAGCTGGATCAGGGACTGGCACTGTGTTGAGGCACTGCCACGTACCGATTGTTGGGCTGGAGTGGTTTTGTTTGGCACAAGTAAATCATCTTCTGGAAGCCAGAATCCAAACGCGCCTGTCTTTAGAACAGTCCTTAGCTCTTTACAGTTTGTGGTTCTCTATTTTAAAAATCAAATCAAATCAGTGGAGGCAGAAGCCACTAACAACTATCTTTAGCCTTCTGAGATCAGGCTTGTCTTTTTCTGCTTTTATGCGCCCTGGGTTGAGATCTGAGGGTTTTTTCCTAAATTAATTGAAATGTATTTGTCGGATGTGGCAGGCAAGCATTTATCTTCCTTTTCGAATGAATAAATAAAACCTCTGAGTTGCCATCTTTCACCTTTGTTGTAGGAAAAACCATTAAGAATAAAGGTTGGCACTAAATAAGGTCAGCTGTTAAAGTTGCATTATTGTACAGACCCCTAATAAAAAATGAAAGTACAGAACTTCACCACGCGGTGGCATCAGACCACTAAGCCTAAATCCTACGTGTAACTGGTCAGAGAATGAGCCGAGTGTGACTTGGCCTGAGAAACAGTAAAGGTGCAAGAACTGCTGGGAGCAGAAGAATAGCTACTAGATTCAGGTCCCACTTTATGCCATAGCTAATTTTCATTATCCTTTATTTAATTTAAAGTAAGTGTTTTCTGGTCTTTTAGCAGGTTTCACGAGTTTTCTGTGACCTTCATTAATCTTACGCATATCTTAATGAGTTCCTGTACTTGCAGTATAGCAAACAGTCTGTAAAAGTTCATGGCAGCTTGTGGAGTTTCTGTAAGCTTGGATAAGCGTAGAAATACACTGAGCTTTGCCTGTGGCTTCCCAGTGCCTGCATTCTTTAACAGTACTATGTGATACTTGAAAATTCGTGCTGACACGCAGAGGTGAGATTGGGAGCGAGATAATCTCTCACTTTAGCGTTTGACTACCTCTGTTTGAAATAATGTTCCGCAGAAGGTGAAGTTGTTTAATGACAGACTTGGCACAGTGGTAACGTTGGAGGTAAGGGAATATTTCTCCAAGGGGGAATTTGATATTCTGAGCTGTACATCACTTAGTAGAATTAATATAACCTGATACATGTTTCCTTAGTATCTGGGACTACTTTGTTGTAAGATATTTAACAAGGAAGACACATGGGAATATATTATCCATCGGTACTAATTAATGCGACCTACTACACATTTGCTTAGCACCTGAGATGATTTTGTTGTGAAATACTTAACAAGGGCGACATGGGAATATGTTACCAATTCCTGCTGTTTGTGTTTTTAGAACCTGATCAATCTCAAGAGCGAGGCAGCAGCGAGGATGATGAAGAGGATAGCAAGGAGGAGGAGGAGAAAGAAGATGATGCTGAAGAGCCAAGTTTTGTGATGGGAAGAGGATGAGGCCTTTCAGGGACAGCTGGAAACACTGTTCATTGCTTTATATTCAGGAGCATGAAAGTCTCTCATCTCAGCCAAGCAGAACCCATTGGCGTACGTTATATCTGCTTAACGGTGAATGACCTTCACGTCACAGGCCCAAGAGATATTGATAGAGAAATGCCAAATAAGAGATTTTTTCTTAATTGCTTGTATAACTGCTATGCAGTCTGCTCTAAGTTTGCTCTAAAGAGTCAGCCATAAGTCTCTGTGACCCTAGAGTTCTTTCAAACATGGCCCAGAGTGTTTTTCTGTCTGAAAGCTAAAACATATCCATTACCATTTAAGGAAAATATTACTGTGAGGGCTACGTATTCTACTTATGTTGAAGCTGGTAGCAGTGGGATACATGAATCTGAGGGAAGAGTTTAACCTAAAGTAGAAAAGTGGTCTGTAGCCGGACTCTCCTGCACTGTGAGTGTTCTGAATTTGGGGTTTTGTATGGGGTCATCACTAACCCAAAGAAATCAGTTTATGTTGCTAGACAAGTTCTATAGATTTTTAAGCAGGATCCCTTTTTTATTGCTAAAACTTTCCCTATTACTTTTCTTCCGTGTTTTTTAAATGAATAAAGGGGATGTGTTGGATTGTTCTGTCTTCTTTTTTTTTTTTGAAGAGGATTTCAGTAAAGTAAAGAGATGCTTGCAGGTGCTGCAGGAAGGGACAAAAAGACCAAGAGACGTGGCGCATGTGAAAATACTGAAAAAGGTCTTAGCTGCATTTCATTTACTTTTTCTTTTGGATTGGAACAATATGTTTTCCAAAAGATTATGTCTGTAAAGCTTCCAAATCCTGTGGCAGAAAGGCCTGTAATGGAATGGTTTTGCTTGTGTTCAGCTTCATGTAATGACAGTTGCCTTTCTCTCTGCTTGAGCTCTCTGCTTTGAACTTTGGGTTCCCTGGTGGGAACCGTAACATCCGTATATATATTTACTTATTGGTGCTTAAATGAAAAGCATATGCAGTGGTGGTTTTATTTGTAATTTAGATTGTTGTCTTTTCAGTGTATCTTTAATTAGAAGTGCCTGCTATCTTTTCAGACACGCTCATCCCAGGACCTCGGCATCCAGAATGTGGTGCTACTTCTTCTCAAGCCTTTGTTAATGCCAAATTATTTAACGCAAAAACAATAAAAAAGGGGAATCCCTTTTCAGATTTAGCCTTTGTTGAACAGTGCTGCCAGAAATCCTGCATTTTGCCTGAGCTGGCTTTATGTAATGGCTTCTCAGTGGAATTACCGTGGCAGCAGGGAAGCAGACGCGATCAAGTGCAAGTGATGTTTGTGTTTAGCTCCCTTGTACAAAGACTTTAAAGCTGAATAACTTCTGAGCTGCAAGGTCCGTGTCCCCACCACCACCCCGGGCTAGAGATCTGCATGGAATTGTTTTCTCCTTGTCTCCATAGAGGCAGGTGCTTCAGAGTAAGTCATGACACTGTTTCATTCTCTAGCGCTTAAGATGCAGAACGGATGTTCTGCGGTTGTTAGCATTTCCCTGCGGAGAGGCATGAGTTATGAGAATCGCTTCACTTGAATCCCCCTTAGGGTATGTAAACCCTGTTGATAGGGCTGTGTCGTAGGATGAGCCATCAAAACGTTGTGATGGTTCTTAGCTTTTGGGGACAGAGAAGAAGTGGGATTCCCCCAAATAAACAAAGACTGTTCTTCCTCTGAGCTTGTCAGGCTTTTGAGCTGAATAAGTAAGTGCTGTTTTGCATTGAGTAGAGCAGATGTTGCTGCATGAGGACACACTTCTCTCGGTTGTGAAGAAGATGGACTTGAGTTGGTCTCGGTGAACTAAACAAATTCCGGTTGTGCGGCCTCATCTGCCTCCATAGGACGCCATCGTTACCCGTGCTGAATTATTCATCTGCAATGTTTTCTAGGAATGCTAAGTTTGTAGGTGAAATCCATAAAAAGCAAAGGGGATGTGTTGCTGAAGGTGGTATCTGCCTTATGGTCTGTCTTGCTGGGGTGGCTGAACGTAGCAGTAGGAGCTGTACTTGGTAGGTGTTGCTATGAATTCGTAAAAATACTACGCCGTGTTGTGGTTGTTCCTGTCAGTGCTGTGTCTTCCAGAATACAAAGGCACTTCAGAGCGAGCGTTTGAAGGGAAGTTTCTTTATTAAGACAAAATGCAAGTACTCTGTGACCTGAAAATGGGGAAAGCATCGTCCCTGGAGTAGAAAAAAGGGATGTGGTCCCATGTGTAGTAAAACAAGGAACAATTCTACAATCACTTCCTGTTCCAAATATGCCACCAAAAAAGCAGTAATAATATAAAGGCTTTAAACTGCCGAGGAGTTTGACCTGCTTACGTTAAATTCTTGCTCTGGATTCTTTTCTAGAGGAGTCCCTCTCCTTTCTCTGTTGGAGGCTAATCTCCAGGGGCTAAAGTTTGCTGCTGTTCATTTCCTCAAGTGTTCCTGCAAGCGTGGGACCCCGAGAGACAGCGGAGTTAGTGCTGTAACCGAGCAGAGGTATTCATAATCTCAGGAGAACAAACGTATTTGTGTCTTTAGTAAGTTTTTAGGAATTGTTTTCCTTTGTGTTTTCCTTCCCCTGGGCAGCAGTGAATCAGGAAGATGGCATTACCTAAAGCTGACCCATTGTGCTGCTCGTTTTCTTTATCTCCTTTTCAGGGAAGGAACTCCCTCCTTTTCCCATAAGCCTATCCCTACCCTTGTGCTTCCCATGGGTTTGTGCAGGATTCCCCAGGATTTCCCGCTGAATGGGTAGAGGAGGGATGCAGGGAGATGGCAGCCTGGGCACGGGGAGCCTCTGCTCTGCTTCAGCCAGAGGATGCTGCAGCTCGGCGCAGGCAGAACTCGGCGCTGCCTTTTGGCTTATGTAAGTGGCGACTTTTTGCTTGTATAATTAATAATTGTAATAAAAGCACGTTTACATCCCATTGCACCAATACCTTCTCTGTGGAAAGACCTGGAATCCCGAGGGCCGGACCCAGTAACATTTTTATCCCTGACCGTGAATTTAGGGAGCCCTAGAGATGGTGTTTTTCCCTGTGGATGCACCTTCGCACGGGGAGCTCTGGGGGCTGTAACCCCCGGGACCCCAGCCTGCTGCTGGAAGGGCTGCCTGGCCCCGGTGGCGCTGGGGACAGCCCGAGGTGGCCCTCCTCTGTTTATAAAGCCCCCTGACCCCCCTAAACTTCTCTCGAGGAGCGGAGGCCCCCGTTCCTCCCAGCCCGGGGGCGACCACCCCACGCCGCGGTGCTC
>VYZM01021329.1:144897-161456 GCA_013398915.1 Dromas ardeola | reverse complement strand
GGGGGGGGGAGCGGGGGGGGGGCGCAGGCAGGGCTGGGGCTCCTCTCAAGCAAACAGCGAGGTGCCTGTGACCTTGAGGTGCGGCACTGGGACTAATTAGTACCACACCGTGTGTGATTCTGGGCATGCATCTCCACCTCCTAGGACCTGGTAAGTAATTTGAGAAATTTGTGCTCAAAACATTCTGTTCTGTGTCTGTGGATGGAGATCACCGGAGCCGTTTGGTTATGGTGTAGTGTGCGGAGGGGGTGGCTTGGACCCCGCGCTGGTCTCCGCCCGCAGCGGTGGCAGTCACTGCCTGAAACAGTCTTGCTGCTTTCTTGCATCTTTCAGTATAATCTCTTGAATCCGAAGGTGCTGGATTTCTGGAACTACCTGGAAGGCAGCTCAGTTTTCCCCTTGGAATTGTCTTTTCCTTTCCCCATGCTAAGAGCCACCGGTGGAAGGAAGGGAAGAGGATCCTTGGTCAGATGTGTCTGATAAGTGGCGTGGGAGCAGTTCAGGAAATTTAACTTCCCACTGCAGAAGGCTGGGAAGTCCATTTGTTAACCCTACACAGCGTTCAGCTCTGTGACTATTGGGGAGGTCTTGGGAAAGAACTGTGCCCGTCTAAACTGAGCTATGGTCAGCAATGTCTTAACTCAAAAAGAATGATTTCCAAAGAAAGAGCAACAAAAAGTGACTCCCTGAACATGCTTGCTGGCGTTGCTTTGGTACTCTAAGGAGATGTGTTTGGAGGTGATGTGTTGTGAAATTAACTGTCAGCTTACAACAAAATGATGAGATGGGGACCCTATTCCCGAAGTGTCTGTATGTAAAACAAATTCGTTATTAGCAAGGAGGAATTCAAGGGGAAAGTTGAGACGCTTTGAAATGAAAAGCCAGGTGCTGTGCAGCCTTCCTGAATTCCTGCTGGAGCAGTTCCCGGGTTTACCTGTGTAATCTTTCCTAGTTCTCTTGGGCATTTTTAGCACTCATGGATGGTCCTTTCTCTGTTCTGTGCCTTGCAAGTGTGATGGTATTTGGTCCGTCATTTTTCGACTGACTGGGAGCGACTTTGTTTAAACGTAGCTTTTGCAGTAGTTGATGGTTGTCCTGTCTGCTACCTCCTTTTGAACGTGACTGTTTTGTTCCCTCAGCATTTCTCTCATCATGAGTGCTGAATTAAACGTGCCAGTGGATCCTTCCACTCCGGCTTGCTGCTCTGAACCTGGCACCAAAGGCATGGATTATCGGGACTGGGTGCGGCGCAGCTACCTGGAATTGGTCACATCAAACCACCACTCCGTTCAAGCCCTTTCGTGGAGAAAATTGTACCTGAGCCGAGCCAAACTGAAAGCTTCCAGCAGAACCTCTGCTCTGCTCTCCGGATTTGCAATGGTATGTGTACTTTGTCGCAACGCTTTCTGAATCACGAAGGTTTTGGTTCTCTAAAATCATCTATTAATCAGTGTTTTCCTCCTGGGAAGTAGCAGGACATGCTGTTGTTTTCTGAAGAGGCAGGAGGCGTCTGCTTGGGGGCTTCTGCTTGGCTGCTGCTGAAAAGTTTGAGGCTGGCTCTCTCAAGGGTACACGAGCTGCTGAACAGTCAACCCACACACTCCCAAATCAGCCCTTTTTAAAATTACCAATCCCCTGCCTGCAAGCAATCCTAGGTGCTCCGCCAGCACTTTTTTAAATTGTTGCTAAACAATACAGGACCTGGGCCCCGAGGCCAGTCATCACTGGCTGCCTTTGCGTGAGGTTGTGCTTGGGCGTGGAGCTCCTCGGGGCGCCTGCGGTTCCTGTGGTCCTGAACATTATCTTAATTTCTGTATGTGTTTGTTCAGGTCACGGCGTCTAAAATAAGGTGGAGGCTGGGTCACAGTCTTCCAGAGTGAAGTTTGCATGGCGTGATCGGGGAGATCGTGTTATACGCTGAGGTGTGAGAAGAGGCCCTGCAGCCTCGGACTCTGTAGCTTGAAGGGAGCCAAACCTGTTATATTTTTGTCAGTGCTGCCTCTTGGGAATAATCCCTGGTACTTGCTTTCCTCCGTGCAGCACTTGGGTGTTAGCTGGAAGGTATCTGTGTAGGTCAAAGCCATGTCAGGGAGCGAGCAAATAAACAAGACGGAGACAGTGAGCAGTCCAGTGCTTAGACCTGCCCGAGCCGTGGTGTTAGCAAAGCACGGCCGTGCTGTGTCGGTGTGAGCCTCTTCATCTCCCCCCTGCTTCTGGCTTATTGGGAGTGAGAATTGAAACCTGTTTGGGGGAGGTTTTCTGCTCAGGAAATGGGCAGGTCGGGTTGTTCCTGAGGTCCGTCAGCTGAACGCAGAGAAGTGGAGGGCAGTGCCTGGGTGATGTGGAGCTGGTGCATCCTGCAGCTCAGAAGCTGGGGGGAAGACAGGTCTCGGGAACTTTCCGGATAGATTTCCTTGTTTTATTTTAGCTTCTTCTGATGCTTTTTCCTCCCCTGGTCCCCCAGAACGTGAATAATCTGTAACATTACAGCAGCCTGGTATGACAAAATTCACTGGTGACCCAAAGTGAAGCTGGAGAAAGGCGAGCGGGGAGCGAAGTGGGACCAGGCTGCAGGGGAGAGAGGGAGCTTGGGTGCTTTGTGATTCCTCTCTGCTCGCTGGCTGCGTGCGAGCGATGCTCACAAAAACTTTTCCCGCAGCGTATGTTGGTTTGTAACCACACTTGTGTGCTGAAATGGCAGAAAGTACCTCCTCATTGTGCTCTCCTGGAGACTTCTTTCACTCCAAAGCTTTCTTAGTCTCAAAAGCCACTCGTGCTTGCCCTTTGTGCCTCCGGGCTCCTTGAGTTCTGTGTTCCTCACTTGTGACTGTTCTCTTTAACGTGATGATTAAATGAATGTTTTTTATTGTTGTGAACTGATCTATCTCGGCAGTGTGGTTACAGGAGCAGGTGCCGGTGCTGGCGTGTGCTGGCACTGGCATCACTGGGACTGGGGGGGATTGCAGCCCACCCACATCGCGGGGCTGAGCCACGTAGCTGAAAACAAAGCATGCCCTCTCGACTCACACAACAGACAGTTGCTGAAAGTCTGTGGCAAACACGCAAAATTAACCATTTGACTTCTATTCTCTTCAAACTATTTAAAATGCAAGTCAAATACAGGCATAGGTATAAGTAGTGTTAATTATAATCACCAGCTTAACATAATAAGTACACTTGAAATCAGTACTTGTCGGAAATATACTTTTTTGCAATAAGGAATTCTCTTTATTAGCGAGCTTTTTCCCAGTTGATCATGCTGGACCTTCCAGTGAAAGCTGGGGTATCCATTCCTATCGGGTTATTTCTCTGCTGTTTTTTTGGCATGCAGGAATTTGGTACACGGATGTTTACTTTCCAATAAGAGCATCTATTTGGCTATGGGTGCAAGTAAAGAAGTTATTTAGAGTTAAAGAGTTTCCCTGAAGCCCTGTGTGCATTTAACTATGTAAACAAATGTCATACGGGGCTTGGCTATTGCTTTATTTACTTCCCTGTCAGTGTGGTTGATTCAAACCGCTTCCATATTGGCTGAAAATTATCACAAGCTGATGGATATTTAATCAACAGGCGGTGGCTTTCATCCAGCTCCTTCTGGACAGGCTGCAGAATAATGCAAACCTTCCTCATTACTCGATGCCGTCTCCGGTATTTCTGGCAGAGTTGGGCAGATTGGGAGGTTGTGGGTCCTTCCCAGTGCCAGGTCTGTTTGGAGGTGGGCTGAGGGGCTGCTGCGTTTGCCCCGGGGAGACTGCAGGTAAAGGAGATTTAGAGGGAGCTTAGGAAACCTCCTTAATAATTTTCCTGATGTAAATATGAGCTATTACTGCTAATCAGTCTTCTCAATATTTGTCCAGTTGCTACAGGATATGTATTTGATTTTTAAAAAACCCAAAACCCCTAACAGATCTGCTGGAGCGATTGTTTTTACAGGCTGCCAAACCATCTGTGTGAAAGTAACATGGTTTATGTTAAGCCATTTGTCATCCTTTTGCCTGATATTATCCATCCTCATCTAAATTTCTCAAGAAATCTTCCATGCCCATCATCTTTGTTGGGACAATCTGGGCTATACCGGTCTAAAAAAAAAAAAACCCAACCCGTAATTGCATGTAATTTAATTGCAGTTTAATTCTAAAATGTGCTCCTGTGAGGGTGGGGTTCAACGGGGTGATTCTCAAGCTTAAAATTAAGCCCATGCTGAAATACTCTGCGGCTCGGCAGAGTGCTCAGGGCCCCGCAAAGTCAAGCTCTTGACACCTTGGCTTCTGGGAAGAGGTTAAAATAAAGGGGGCTGTTATTGCAGAAGAGTATAATTGTATCAAACGTGACACATTAATAGTTTTACAGACCAAGCAGCATATTTAATGATTTTTAAATGGGTTATGTCAGCTTGTCCTCTTTCTCTTATCCCGGTCAGAGAGTGACATGACAGACTGTACGGGGTAAAGCGATAGGAGCTCACTCACCTTTCCAGCACTTGTTCGGCTTAAATGAACTGGTTTGCTGCCTTGCTGCCCTGTCTGGATTGTTGATGTTTTTGCCTGAAATACCTCTTACTGAGCCATCAGTCAGTGTTAAAAATTCATCACTTTGCACAGCTGAAGCTAGCCCTAGGGAATAGGTTAGTCTGGGAGGAAACATCCAATTAGCTGAAAAGTGCTGCTCATGCGAAGGATAACAAGTAGAAATTGATATGTTGACATCAGCCAGGCTTTCAGCTTTTATATAAAGCTATAAATTGAACGTGCAGGTACAATTCCTATTCAGCTTGCTGAATACTATGTCTCTGGGTATTACAGCACCCAGTAACGAACAATATACCTGCAGCTCTTCCTGGCTGATAGGGTGAGACCGACAATCACAGCGCGGTACAAATTCATTGTACAGAACAGCGCGGCAGAGAATGGAGTCTGATCTCCTCCTCCGCCAATCAATAGAAGGGGAACTGCAAGAGAACATATGCAAGGCAATGCGCAATGTCTTTTAATTAAATTGACCTTGCAATAGATGGTGAAGCCAATCCTGCGTTCTTATTTTTTGCGCTATGCAACAAGAACTACTGTAAACTGCAAACAGGCACCTTTAAAAAAAAAAAAACAACAAAAAAAAAGTAAAAACGCCACATGTTCATAATCAGAAGAGTTCCTAGAGAGGAATGTTTGATAATCTTGCCCACTGTTTTTGTGGCTTCCCTTAGCAAAAGGTTTCTGCAGTCCTTTCAGGGATGCCACCACACAGAAATACTGTTTTACTTCGCAGGTAGGTTAATTAATTTTACAAATTCTTATGCTAAACCAGTTAACAGGCCTGCACTAGGGCCCCAGTTCCGATCTCAGAAAAGCCCCCTGCTCTCTTGCACTTATTCTGCTTGTTAAGCTTTATGTGATTAAAGAAAAAATAGACAGCTTTAGAGACTTGCTATATGATAGCTCTTGTTTTGAGAAAACAGAGTCCTGTCTGAGCTGCTGAGCACACCCATACGCCCGTAGCTGTCCGCTTCTGCTGAGTATATCAGCAAGTTATTAGCTCTCAAGGGAGAAATTTGAGGATATAAACAACTTGTATCTGGGCATATTTGTAATAAAAATGAACGTAGAATGTTCTGAGAATAGAAAGTGGCTATTTTAACTGTAGAACTATGAAGTGGCTTGCGTGCTTCCCATGGGGGGTAGTGAAACCTTGCTGGCCGCTGGCCAGGAGAGCTGCTTGTTTTTGCTTTTCTTTACGCGCCTGAAGTCGAAACTTCCTGCGCAGCAGCCGCAAGTGATGAGCGGAAGGAGAACGTGTGATGGGCAGGCGGGCTAGCAGGCTGTCAGCTGCCTCCCAGCTCCGCTTGCTGTCTAATGAGTTCCTTCTGTTGTGTGTTTGGTTTGATGCAGTTCGTATGGCTCAGGGCTGTGAGGGGAGGTATGTTATTTCAGAAAATTCAGCACAGAAACGCACGCCTGAGCCTTCAGAAAGGCCAAGCTGCACTCGGGTACGTCTTCATGGGAAACAGAAATGATCCATCTAGGCTGCTGTTCTAAAAAGCACTTGTGTGTGTACTTGACCTTAGGTGCATTTCCTGAATAAAGATGCTTTCCTGGCCGAAAGCCTCAAAAAGAGGACAACTCGCAGCTGTTGACAAGCTTTTTTGTTCCTTTCCCCCCAGGTTGCCATGGTGGAGGTGCAGCTGGAGGTGCAGTACAAGTACCCCCAGATGCTGCTGATCGCTTTCAGTGCCTGCACAACGGTGCTCGTGGCAGTCCATCTCTTTGCCCTTCTCATCAGCACCTGCATCCTGCCTAATGTGGAAGCAGTGAGCAACATCCACAACCTGAACTCCATCAGCGAGTCCCCCCATGAGCGCATGCACCCCTACATCGAGCTGGCGTGGGGCTTCTCCACCGTCTTGGGGATCCTCCTTTTCCTTGCAGAAGTCGTGCTTCTGTGCTGGATAAAATTTCTGCCTGTGGGCTCCATCCTGAAAAACGAGACCACCAACGCTGAGAAGCCCAGCGGCCACGCGGGTTGGCAGTCGGCGCTGGTCTCCACCATCATCATGGTCCCAGTGGGTCTGATTTTTGTCGTCTTCACCATTCACTTCTACCGCTCTTTGGTGCGGCACAAAACGGAGCGCCACAACCGAGAGATCGAAGAGCTTCACAAACTGAAAGTGCAGTTAGACGGGCATGACAGAGGCATGCAGGTAGTGTGAGAGGGAGGCAGAGGCTGCTTCCAGCAAATCCGCTCGGCTAAGGCTGCGAGCAAAATATCTGTTTTGCTAGTTGGTGAGATGCACCAGTGATGGTTTGTCTTGAGGCTTAAATATTTAAATGCTAATTGCCTGCCATATATAGCTGTGGGTTCTAGTGCTGTTTCAGATGCTGGGGTCTCTGGCCTGTTTCTGGTCCTACACACTTGCGTACTTACATCAGTGCTGCCGTGGAGTTCAAAGTCAAAACTTTATCTACCTTAACATTGGTAGCCAAAAATCTGTATTTTTTACAAATGCAATAGTACAAATGCATTGCCAAAAGTAAAACTGCATCAGCTGTCCAAAACACCTGTGTGTGTGTGTGTAGGATCTGTCTTATGTGTCAGAACTCCCTGGCTGTTGGTGCAGCAGCAATTAACTGGCAGCTCATTTCTAGAGCTGAGCTGGTTAATGAGGGTATCTGCAGCTGACTTGAGAACATCCAGGAAAGCACAATAGAAACTGTGAGTGGTGACCACCTTTGTTCCAAAGCAAGTGTTCCGTAAATACATAACCAGAAAGAAATCAGCCTTAGCTTTTATGTTTGGGGGTTTTTTTTCTTGCTATTCCTTACTATATTTTTACAGCTAGGGAGGTAGAATTTCAAGTTGGAGGAGGCTGGGAAGTTCTGTCGTACTTTCTTCAGCAGCATCTGTCACTTTAGATTGAATGAATGCCAAGATCATGTGTTTTTTCCCAATAAGAGGCAAAAGTGCCCAGGGAAAGCTTACAGGTGTTTTAGTTTCAACAAGGACATTCTTAAAACAGAACAGTGACAGGGAATTTAATGAGACAAAACTCTGAAGGACTAGAAAAGCAAGTTTCAAGGAGGTAAGGAGTGACAGCATATAGCATATTGTAGAAGTCTCCCACTATGTTGTCTTCGTTTATGTATCATTGCAATGTCTTTGCCTGGTTTGCTGGAGAGAACAAGCCCCAGTCCTGCTGTATTTCATCAGCTGTTTGGGGTTTTTTGTCAGGTGTAGCACTTGTCTGTCAAAAAAGAACACTTTCTCCCCCCTCCACCAAAGCAGGCAACTCCTTTGGTGGAACCTAGAGCTGTACTGGTGAGTCTGACGGAGCTGGATCCGGCGGGAGAGCTGTGTGCCATTAAAGAGCTATCACCTTTCATTTGAGCTGGCTTTTTTTTTTTTCTTTCCCCCCAGCAGCAGAGCAAATGACACTTGCCCGTCTGTCTTGCTTAGCAAGGGAAGCCTGTAAATTCCGTAGCATCCTTGTGGGTGGAAACTTCTGTAAAAATAATTTTATGATTTATGGTAACTTTGTGGAGGGAAAAGAGTCTTTTGCAATCATCAGCTTTTTTTAAGGGAAAGTAAGGCTTTCTGCCACACAGGGCTGAAAGAAGCATATGCACGTTTTCTTGGCCCTGGTCCTGTGTTGATTTCCTGCTCTGCACTCCAGCATTGCAGTTTGCAGGGTCTCCCAGGCCTTATGGGTCTGTGAAATCATTAAGGATGTTTATAACGTTCTATTTAACCCTGGTCCTTTATTCCACTGGGATTTGAGAAACCTAATGGCAGCGTATTACGTGTCAGCTTCCCAGAATGGGGAGTACACGCGAATCCCAGCGCAGCAGGGTGAGACTATCCCTCTATTCCTCCCTGGCGAGGGCCTTGGGAACCCAGTTCTCGTCTCTCTTGTTTACATGCGCGTTTGAGCATTGCCGAACAAGTTGCTTAGCACTGTGTCTGTGGCTTTCATCTGTTGTTCTTGCCGCAGTTGGCATGTACCATATTGGCTGATGTGCAGCAAAGAAAATAGTCTTTGTGTGCTAAATGACTAGTCTGTACTTATGCGCATATGCAAAAAATAAGGAGTGTCCTCCAGGAAGTGGGTGGTCGTGAAATTCCTACGATCTCCCCTGGAGTCTGCCCTCTCTCCCTCCTCCTTTTACCATAATAAAAATGAAACTTGTTGTTCATACAACAAAATCAGAGTTGAGTTTTCTGCCAATTGTTACACACGTAGGCTCTTCTACCAACAAAATTCCTATTGTGAGGCCAGAGCCAGACCAGATAAGATGACTTTCCTCTGTACTTTCCAGTCTCCTTTAACATCAGTAATAATAGGACTGTCTGTGCTGTGGAGCTCAAGAGGTTGAGGAAAGTATTGAGCCATTTTTGTAATTTAAAAATAAAAATCAAGTTTCACGGTGTGCGTACAGTGCTGTGAAAGCAATGCAGCTCGTTTGGAAACAGCCAGATCGTTCATTTAATTCTTTGCAAATACAATAAATTTCAGCAAATGGAGAAATGCAGCAGAAACTGTGCTTTGATTTTGTAGAATAACTTGGTGAGGCTGTGGTGCGATTGGGTTCCAGATAAGTCTCAAGGCAGTGGATCAGTGACTGGAGTGGGATCACCTTGCTCTAGCAGGGAGTCTGAGGTACGGGTTGAGATGGTGTCCCAAGGGCAAATGCACTTAGAACAATAATGTGCTTTCCCATCTTTGCTCTCAGCGTTGTTTTTTGTGTCTCTCTGGGCACCGAGTTTTCCCTTCCATGAGAAGTCCACGGGAGTATTTTTGCTCTTTGACTCTGGGATCTCTCCAGGTTACCCATCACCTTCGTGCTGTAACTCCTCTCCTTCTTTCCCAACAACAGCATTTGCTTTTCTTGCTCCTGCCTCTCTTCCTCTAGCTTGTTGACGTTTTCACTGTTGTTCTGTCTAGCAGAAAGATTGCCCGTGATATCAGCCACAGTAGTTCATCCATAAAGGAGCAGGGACATTGTACTTGTCCAGATGGGTATTTCTGTGCCCCAACGCCAGAAAATCCTGCTTGCTTCTGCTGCTGCCGCCGTGGCTGTCAGCAGGATTCCCATCAGTCAAGCGGGGAGATGCCTGCCTTTCCGCACCGTTGCCGGTGTCCCAGTGGGGCTGGCAGCGCGCTGTGTCACGTCTGGGTTTGCCTGGCCACATCTGTCCTGTGCTGTCACCTCTCCGTCATTCCTGGGGTGTCTGTCGTTCCTGGGATCTCCCAAGTTTTGTGTGGCTCCGTTCCTGCGGTGCCTGCACAAGGATGCTTCTCCCGGGGGTCCTACCCTTGGGCTGGGACGTGTGTTGAGGATTTCCCCTGATGTGTGTTAGCTTTCTGAACCAGCCGTGGGCCCTTGGGTGCCGCCGGTTGGGATGGCGCTTGCCCCAGTTCTCAGCTCCCTTGGGCTGTGACTCTCTGGACCAGTTCTTGCCTTGTTTGGGCCATTTCTCCAGTTTCTGCAGCAGGGCTCACCTTGGCTTGCTACGATCTCGCTCCAGAGTTTTGAGTCCTCTTTCAGGTTTTTTTTGGAGAGTTTTTGCTGGGCAGAAAAATACCTCTGCAGGCTCTAGCATTGGAAAGACCCTTCCTAAAGCAGGGAAGGAGCTGCTTCGTATCGTTCCTGGGCACCTGCCTTGTTTTAGGAGGTAACTCCTCTCTCGCCTTCCCTCGTTAGCAGGAGTCAAGACCGGGCATGAATGCGAGCCGGAGGGAGCAGTATCGGGTTCTCCCTTTGCTGTGGTTAGTGGCAGCTCTTACTCTGTGAGCTCCCTATTTTTAACATTGCCCTGGGGCAGCCCTGGCTCTGGTAGCTGCCGCCCCGTTGTTTCGGTGGATATGTGACTCTCGGGGAGGCTTTCTGACCAGGGGAGGTGGAGGAGATGTTGGATTTGACTGTTTGGGCCTGACCCACGTGACGGATGAAAGTGATACTGTGCGAGAGCCCGGGGTGGGGCGCACTCGCTGTAAGCGCTCAAATATGTGGAAGTGTTTATAGAGAGCTGGTGGGGTGGGTGCAGCCACGGAGCCAACATCCTTTGGTTCCCTGACGCCAGGACTTGGGGACGGGTGATCCCAGCTTGCCACGGGGACGGCTTGGGGGCGGAGGTGCAGGGTGCCCGGCTGGCTGCGGGACTGGTCGCTCACCCTTCACATTCTCCTCTTGCCTTTCCATGGGATTTCATAATGTCCTTTCTCTTCTTTCCCTGCCTTAAAACAAACAAAAGACTTGGAGTTTCCCCTTCTGCTGTAGCTTCGTTATCTTCTAAATCTCGTTGCATCTACTTTTAAGACAGTTGCCTCAATAACCCCCTTCACGCCGTAACCTCAAATTCAGATCCCGGCACAACTGGGTCAGCGTGGTTATTTTCTGATTACCTTCTTGCAGGCTGTCTCCTCTGTGCCCATTTCAAACAAAGCGATTTCAGTAATTACTGCCTGGCTGAATTTGGAAAGCATTCCCCTGAATACCTGTGTGCCCGCCTGGGAGCTTGCCTCCCACCCAGGGCTGTAACAATGATGAGTGCTAAGTGCTAGGAGAAAAAAAATAAAAATCTCTGTATTTTAGCTTTGCCTATCTCTGTTTTATCTCTGCATGAATAATATTTAATGTAGAACAACGTATGTATCTCAGTTACTGTCCAGCTGTGTGAGAGAAACTGGATAAATTTGCTAAGTTTTACGCTTCTTGCTGATTTCAGACTGACTTTTTGAAAGGCAGCTCAAGTCCTCCAGCATCCTCTATGGGTTAACTTGGGTTTTGCCTTTTTTTAAAAAAGCCCGGTCAGATATTATCCTTCTCCTTTGAAAGTACAGATATTATCCTTCAGATATTATCCTTCTCTTTTTAAAGTACCCAAGTAGGTAACAATTAGATGTGCTTCCTTTTAATGAGGGCCTGGTTCTTGGCATGTGTTTTACAAGTGCTAATCTTGGTTAAGGAGATAAACAGCTGTAATAGGAATTCCTCTAACATGAAGACCATTAAAGTTTGTCTTACACTAATAATACTAGCCTAGTGGCCAAAATTACATTTGAGAGCTAATTATTTAAGATTAAAACCTCTTCATGCTTTTCTCAGTTTTCTGTGATACTTGACAGTCCAAACCAATTGTTAAAGGCTCTGCAGCGCTGCGATTCTGGCTTTTTAGGAGAGAATGTACATGAAGTTTTAGAAAATAATACAGAACCGATGGGTGTGTAATTGCATTTTGATCTAAGATGATGCCCAAGAGGCTGTTTTGCAGATGAAAAGTGTCAAAAGATATACATAGCAATGAGTGTGTAGTGACTAGGTTACATTTTGGACTTAAAAAAACATCTAGACAAAGCCCTCAGTTTTTGGCTCAGTATTTAATGATCTGCATTTTTTCACATTTAAGACATGAACTAGGAAGAGCTGGAATTTTCTGGCAAGAACAGCATATTCCCGTGTAGTTCGATCGAGGCAGAAAAATTCAGCTAACAAATGCAGAGCACAAAATGAACTAATATTGTGTATCTTGTTATTGTGGCACTCTGACTCATCAGAAGCCATCATCTGCTTTCACTGGGGAGAGAATGGAACAGCAGGTACGCGCACAGAAGTATTTTACCAGGCTGAGAGCACAATATAAATCTAAAAGGGAGCGTTGGAATTAAGGGCCAAACGTTAATGGAAATACTCGATTGCCGCAGCTTGCTGGACAAAGAGCAGATTGCTGGAGAGGTTCAGCACTGGGAGGATGATGAGGATATGGGCTCAAGGCTTGCTTCATAGAATCATAGAATTGCCCAGGTTGGAAGGGACCTTTCAGATCATCGAGTCCAACCATCAACCTAACTCTGACAAAAAGCATCACTAAACCGTATCTCTGAGCGCTACATCTACCCGTCTTTTAAATACCTCCAGGGATGGTGCCTCAATCCCTTCCCTTGTCTATGAAAGGGTTTCCTCCCGTCGCGTGGCTTTGTGAGCTCCGGCGGGCTGCCAGCCGTCTCTTCCTGCTTGGCCAAAGGTCCTCTGCTCCGACGGCAGCTCCAGGTGCTGGCCCGGGGACATCACGCTCCCTGTGGCTGCTGAGCCCCGTGGACACTGGCGGAGCGGTGCTGATCACGCCAGTCTGCAGGAAAAAGGTTAGAAACCACTATTTTGAGAGTACAAGGCTGACTTTGGGAGTGAGCTGGGGCTGTTGCAGACTATGAGAAATTTCCTGGGATAAAGCTCGCCGTGAGAAGCGTGGCTGGCCTGTTGCACGTTGGCTGGCCGTGTTTGCAGTGACGGGTTTCTGTCAGAGAGGGCATGCTGTGACTGCCCAAACTGCCGCTGGAGCACGGCAGTGACGCTCGCCAGCCGGTCTGGATGGAGGTTTGGGGTTTCGCACTGCCCGTAGGAGCCCCTCTCACAAATCCCTGTTGGAATTATCACGGAGATGTCCACAACTCTTTAAATACTGGGCTAAACTGAAACTGGTTCATTGCAGCTACATGACTGTAGTTTTATCTGTTAGCTTAAACAGATAAAAAAAATATCCTGATTCACCCAACTGATTTCTACTAAGTGTTTTGTTGGGTGACGAGCTCCCTCCCTCGCAGTGCCTGACGCAGAGGGCAGTGTCTGCGGCACCAGTGCATCACCGTACAGTAAAACCTGCATTGTGCCGAGGAAGAACTTCTAGGGCAAAATACAGTTGTGCATGCTGAGATCACATGTATAAATGTGTCCCCTTTCCTTACCAACTAAAACCAGGCAGGGTTGTAAAGTGTTGTTTTACTGCTGTAGGTGTGACCGCGCTGAATGGTTTTGGTGACACAACTGTGTTTATTAAAGGATCACACTTCTTCCACGGCACAACTTCATTTTCAAGAGCACAGAAGTTTGTTGGGAGCAGACAGATGGCCTCCAATCAGCTTCCGCTACAAATGACTACTTGAATCGTAGGTACAAGGCATGATTCAAACCTGACTGCTGGAGGTGCCAAGAAAAAAAATGATAGCCGCCAGTGTTGCAGTCTGTTGCCCAGCTTATTCCCCAAAATCAGCCTCCTGCTACTGAGAGCTGACAGCGGGGTTCAGAAATGACAAATGATCAGAAAATAACACAGTCTGTGCAAGTTTTTGGGCTGAGCTCATCCCAAGCTGTCTCTGCACCAGAGCCGGCATCGCCCCTCTGCAAATGCCGCTCTTTGGTCCCAGAAGATATAGGTCACACATAGCATTTACGATTAATCCGCACTGTTAGAGCACGACTCTTCAGCAAAGGATAATTACTTTAATTAGTTCTCAGTGCGTTGTATTATCTGTGGAGAGATGCTTGCTTACCCTCCTCCCCTGGAGAGCTGCTCTCTAAAGGACCTATCTGAAGCAGGTGAGAAGATAGTTGTGTCCCTACGGCACTGTGCAACGCTAAAAGCATTATGAGAGAACCGAGAATGGGCCAGGAAAGGTTAAAATCTGCTACAGGGCTTGGGCTGAATCTGTGCCAAGGGCTGTTTGATACTCAGCTCAGTTTAATGATTCTAAGTTTCTTTTTTGGTTTAAGAACTGGCTACTTGCTTTTTGTATTTTGTTACAACACAGCTAATGAATACAACAGCTCATTTCTGACTTTTGCCTAAAATCTCCCATTGCCCAGGACAGTCTTCAAAGAAACAAGCAGCCCCCCCCCCTTCTTTGCACTCTCTTATTTCTGTTTGTTAAATTTCCATTTGATTGAGCTTATCTGCGTACACACCTGGTTCCTTACGCACACGTCAGAAATAAACCGAGTTGTACAAATTCTGTACTTTATTTTTCAAATTTCCTAACAAAATGCAATTCTGGCTTCCTCTTGCTGATCACACTGGTCTTCCTTGAAATGAAAGAGCTATTTCTAGCAGTTCTTTACCCAGTTCCTCATGCCTTCCGCCGGCGCTGAACTCTGCAGACAGCTCCCTGAACGTGACACAGATTCGGCGATGCTCTATATGCTTGCGGTAAATCGCGTGTTTCCACTTGTACCGTGCGTCACCATACAGCACCACCAGAGACCGCTGGGGTAAGTGAATGGCAACAGTCACCTCTTTACTTGGAACAAGCCTTGGGGATAAAACGCAGTTGTTTCCCTCTTCGCCTGAATTCTTGCACACTGACGTCTGCGTAAAAGATCCAGGGGGACTTAATTCCCCGTTTTCTTTACTGAAAGTGGGAAATAATTGGATGCTGTCCTCTGAATCACAAGACATGGATAGCACGGTTTTTGAGAGCAAGTTTAAGCTAACCAGACGCTCTCCCCAAAGCCACCAGTCATCAAAATGTGGGTCGATGGCAGAACCTCTTTCTGGCATGTAGTCCAGATTACACTGTTCAACAGGTAAGAAACCGCCTAGCACAGGGCAGGCCTTCATTTGTGCCACAATCTTTTTACTGAAACCTGGCAAACCGGTAAAGCTGCCAGCTTTCAGCCTTTGTTTCTTGAAGTTCACTTTGGGTCCGTAGTCCTGTTGGAAAAGAAGAGGGGGGGAAAAGCTAGTATTAAAGAAAAATCTAGGACAAGTCTTTTTGGAGAGGCTGTGATGCCTTACAGGGCTCGCAGTCAGAACTTTTGAGTTCTTTTTTCATCTCTTCCAGTGACCTGGTCACCAGGTTGCAAAAGGAGTCAGTGAAGCTACATTAATCTCTCTGGAATTAGATTTCTCACCAGTAAAGTAAAAACAAACTGAAACACCCACTTCTTTCACTTGGACATGGTGGTATTTTCATGCCTGAACGTGCACCATCAAATACTGTTCGTTGTAACTATCATGTATTTTTGCAAGAAGTTGACTTTAATTACAAGGAATTCATGCAACTGATTTCAGGAAAAAAAACTTTCAAAGGAAAACATTTAATGAAATATCTAAATATTTGGGGTTTTAACTGAAAGCAGATTTTCTTTTCCAGAGGGATCTAAGAACAAATGGGCTTCTCAAGTCAAACCTGTTTCTTTCGGCCAGACTGCGATGGTTTCCAGTCATCTCGATCCATCAGTTCAACTATCTCAGATTCTTCATCTTCGCTAATGAACTCCTCCGTCAGAAACACCCCTGGAAATGGAAATGCCCAGCCAGCAAATGCCGAGTGCTTATTTCCTTTAGCTAGGCCTGTTTCTGGACAGTAAGTGAAATTATCTTCTCCCTGTGGAAATAACAATGGAGAAGAAAAAAAGCAGTGGGGGGAAAACTTCTCAAGATAATATATTTCCATGATTTACCCTTGCAGCCTTGATGCTGCAGCATGAAAACTGTCTGTACGGGATTCTTGTAGACATGAGAGATTTTACAGCTGCTTTTGGGGAAACAACTCTTCCCTGCCTTTTTTTTTTTTTTACAGCTCCAGCATTACTGTGCTGCTTCCTTGAAGCCGCTTTTCTTTCGTAGTAATGTCTTTATCCTGCAAAGACAGGGAAGAAGAGATGATCCTCAGTGCCAAATGTATAAAGAGATTAATGGTCGGTATTCCTTGGGCTGGCCGTAGAGATACGGTTTTTCATATCAATAAATGTTGAATGAGGAAAGTTGATAGATATCGCTCAGGCCAAAAGGTTAAGCTGTTTTTTTCTTAATGTACGAAACTCAGGTAAGGTCTGTCTTGGCTTTCGAGGTCGCTGTGTGCATCAGTAACATCATTCGGGTGAAGCCACGTGGGCTTTTTCCCAAATCTTTGTGAAATCACAAATCTTTGCCCCATCCCTGGAGGGGTTCAAGGCCAGGTTGGACGGGGCTTGGAGCAACCTGGGCTGGTGGTAGGCGTCCCTGCCCAGGGCAGGGGGTGCCACTGGGTGGTCTTTAAGGTCCCTTCCAACCCGAACCACTCTGTGATTCTATGAAATACCCCAGGGGAGACCCCGGGGGACCCTGCTTTGTCCCCAGGCTGGGCTCCCCCTCCGGGCCCAGCTCCTCGACGGGCCCCGCAGCCCCCTGGGGAGCCATGGGGGGGTCCCCCCATCCCCTCGGGGTCCCCCCGATCCCCCTCGGCGCCGGGCCAGCCCTCCCCTTCCCCACCTGGGGCCGCCGGACCCGCCCTGAGGGGAACATGGCGGGCACCCCCC
>VYZM01021329.1:131961-144248 GCA_013398915.1 Dromas ardeola | reverse complement strand
GAGGCCGGGCTGACAGGCGGGCTGTCCCCAGCGTGGCGGTGGCAGCGCCAGGCCCGCCTGGGCTGAGGCGAGGCGGTGGGTCCAGCTGGTGCGAGGTGGTTGAAATTAAACTCGTGTTTATCTGCGCTGCGCTGGCCTAGCCCGAAGCGACAGCCTGCCGGCCCCGGGAGGAGGGTCGGTGGCGGTTCCTGTGGTGGCCGGGTGATGGGGTTCGTCAGGGTAATCAATCGCACGTGCCTTCTGCAGTGTCACCCGTGCTGTTGTGGCGATGGGGCCTTGGTGTGTCTTCCCTCTGGCTCCCCGGGGTGTCATGGGCGACACAGCTGTGTCTGCGGTGTCGGTGTGGTCAAAAGAGGGTGATGGGAACGTCCATGATCACTGGTGTCAAATTTTTCTTATAGATACTGGAGCTTTGGGAGGTTTAATAGGTTCAGCAGGTACGGGCCTGATCCTCTGGTTGGGCTTTCAGTGACAGCTCTGTCGCTTGAAGGATGAAATCCTGAACAGCTGCTGTTCAAACTGTTCTTCAGGCTCAGCGCTCTTCATGCTGGCATAAAATATTCCTTACGTGAAGGATTGTCCTTACTTACAAGTGTTAACAAAGCAATGCCCCCTTGCCCATCAAACCCAACGGTTCAGGTGCTGTAGGCGTGTTCTGGCGCTGGAGGCAGTTACTGCCTCGCGTGTTCCTCGCCATTTGCTGGAGTGGCGTTAAGGCAGCGCTGAGACTTAACACAAAAAGACAGTAGCGAGCCTGGCCTTGGAGCTCTTTTATTTTCCTCTCTTGGAATCTGTGTCAGAAAGAGCGCTAAGCCACGAAGCAGTAATTTCATGAAGGTACTTTGGCCCTATCGGTGTTATTATTCCAAATATCAGTGTATCGGTGTGTATGCATGTACTGTCCTGACCACAACAATACATGAAAACACTTGTTGATTCCCAGTAACACACAGAATACTGTTGATTTGTTTTTCCTTGGTAAGGAAATGATGTTATTGATCGGTGGGTATTTACATTTCTGATAATTAATTCAGTTTTCAAAAATTTTAGGGAATTTAGAAGTTGTCAGCCAAGAGTCTATCCATCTGGTCAGTCTAGTAAGCGCACTGTGTCATTTCCTTGGGAGGAAGACATTCACAACAGGTGTATTTATTCTTACTGTTGCTGTTTATTTGAAAACGTGTTGGAGTTCTTGGAGCAGAGCCTTGTTGCTCAGGAGAGGTACAAAGAGGTAACTGCGAGACTGTCCTAGTCCCAAGTGCCGTCACCCTGTGGACAGCTTTCATCGACAGCAGGTCTGTCGCTTTAATAGCCAAGGGAGGTATTGCTGTTGTTTCGGAGATGGGTTGGGTCAGTGTGTTGTGAGTGTGTGCCCAGTGTAATAACGAGTCTCTGATATTTTCATTTCAAACGTATAAAAAAGGCAACTTCAAACACAGCAGCAAAATCAGTAGCTAACCTGGTAACCTTTTATTTTGTCCCCCTTTTTGGAGTCAGTTGAAAGGACTTCCTCTTATTCCTGTTTGTTTTACCAGGAAGGTCACGAGAAGAGATCCTACAGCTGACTGAGTAGTGATACCGTCAGAGGGGTGGAGATTAAAAATGTCAAAAATTACTACAGAACTTCTTTTGGAAAGGGCGGTTCCGAGATCTACGAGGCTGCGAAAGATCGAGACACTGAAGTAAGTGCAGACAGGCCCATGGAAAATTCCAGCTGAATTCAGCCTGGGTGATCCTTTTTTGTCTTACTTTCCCTAAGCATTTTTACTGAAAGAAGAGAGGCGGTTACAAAGCAGAGAATGGGAGATGGCATTCTTGATGTGGGATCAGCGAGCGCTACTGGAACTGCATTCACTAGATAGCTTATCAGCAGTTACCACTTCTTTTCACTATTTGTTTTGTATATATGCAGCCACCTTCATTCTGTAAAACTGCTTAAGGCTGGATCCTGATTTCCTAACCCTAAGACATACTCTTCTACCCCCCAACGCGCTTCTGTCTTTTTTTAATGTGAATAAGAGAATCTCTTCTGGCCTGGACTTTAGAGGGTTTTTTCCTCTCCCTCCATCACTTTCCATCTCCTCTAAACAATTATGTTAGTACCTCAGACATTGCAGAAGGGGAGACTAAACTCTGACATGCTTAGAAACCACTAAAAACAGTTTTGTTGCTCAGATCCTTAACAGAGGTCATTGGAAATACGTGTCTTTCCAAAGGATTAATACAGTGGAATTTCACTATTCCAGAACTGGTCGATCCAAGTGACTCAGTGAGCCGATTTCTGGCTGGCGCCTTTGTTGTTTTTGATGCTGATGTAAGAGTTTTGGGTTTTATATGTACTCTTTAAAGTTATTTCTTTTAGTTTGTCTTGTGCTAAAATTTTTTTTTTTAAGAGAGAAACTCAAAAGCTTTATCTGTAGAGTATAGGCTGCAGTAATCTGGGTAACAAAGTGATGTTGAAATGTTTGAAGTAGTGAATTTTGTGTGAAGAGTGTGGCTTTTCCCATGCAGCTTCATACCATGATTTTGAAGGGTTAGATTTCAGAAATCTATTTGGGGAACGCTGTGTTGAGTTTCTCCCCAAAATGACGTAATGGTCACACTCATCTTTGCAGCCAGCTGAATTCTCTTCAGCCGTTCTTATATGCTTTGACTGGCTGGTTATGCTTCCAAGGTGACAAGTGAAGGAGAAGTGGTCTTGCTTCCTGATTTTATTTACCTCATTTGTTCACACTTCATTTATATTTAGAAGGCCTTTTTTTACTAATCATTGGAGATGGAGATTCTGTTTGTTAAAGGAACTCAGGCTTGTGTCCTCAAGAGGACTGTCAGGACTAGAAGGTCCCTTTGGAGCTCAACTAAATGATCTAATCAAATCAAAATGACCCTTCTTATAATATGCAGTTTTCACTCTCTTACAGAGAAGGGCTATTTTTTTTTTTCCCTCAAATATTGTACCTCTTCATCTTTCAGGACAGAATACTTCTGTTTTGGTGGCAGCCTTGGGATTTTGTTCAATAGATTTCCATATCTGCCATTGGAAGTTTTTGCTGCAAAATTCCCTGTGAAAGAAATGGAAAAATCACTTTTTTTTGTGAAGTTAGTTCTTTGAAAACAGCCAAATTATTTGGGGATGTACTCTGCACTTGGCCTGAACTTAACTTCTAATGAAGGGGAGAAACGTTTTGAGGCAGATCAGCCAACTGATCCAATATTTGGATTGCAGGTTAATAGTACTGCAAATACTTTGGTAGACTCGAGTCTCTGATGTTAACTCAGACACAGCGTCTTTTCCACGTATGTGTGCTTGTAGTGCAGAATGCTGCAGACAAGAAAAAGCAGGTTTGGTCAGATTTACCCAGTGAGTTGTGCTAGACTGAGGTGCCACCAGGTGGGACCTTGTATCCTGTGTTTTTTTCCGATGAACTGCAGATAGTACATGTTCTCTTTTGTTTTCAGCCTGTCCAAGCTGCAACTGAAGACCGGAGACTTAGACCCGCGTCTTTTTTCCCGTCTGAGGCATCTGCAGAAACTAGATCTCTCTGATAATTTACTGGACAAATTTCCCAACAGTCTAACCCTGCCTGATCTGCGCGTCCTAAACTGCAACAACAACAAACTGGAAGATGTAACTGCTCTGAAACAGTTCCCTCTGCTCGAGGAGCTAACCTACGAGAACAATGTGTACTTGACAGTGAGTTACCTCCCATACTTACTTACAAGCTAAGTGTTAAATAGAGGGGGAAATAAACAGCAGTTATGCCTAGTTCTTATAAATTGTTCTTACCCAGCAAGTGCTAGGGTGTCTGAGAAAGCAGCCAGTCTTGTTGTTCCCTTTCACCAGTTTGTGCCACTGTTTCCCAATCTGCAGAAGTGACTTGCCCAAAACCACTCAAATATTAAAATCTGGGTAACTTGAACTCCTGATTCTCCAGAACAGAGTCCCATCGTAGGTAGCTTATCAGGGAAGGTATCTTATGCTCATGCTTGTGTAAAATATAGTAATGACTGTGTAGACACATCCTTCTTGTATGTTAGTTTTCACGGAATCACGGAATTTCAGAGTTGGAAGGGACCTCTAGAGATCATCTAGTCCAACTCCCTGCTAAAGCAGGATTGCCTAGAGCACATCACTCAGGACTGCATCCAGACGGGGCTTGAAAGTCTCCAGAGAAGGGGACTCCACACCCTCCCTGGGCAGCCTGTCCCAGTGCTCGGTCACCCTCACCGTAAAGAAGTTTTTCCTCATATTTGATCGGAACTTCCTCTGTTCCAGCTTGTGCCCGTTACCGCTCGTCCTGTTACTGGGAACCACTGAAAAGAGCCTGGCTCCATCCTCCTTAAACCCCCCCTTTAGATACTTGTAAACATTCATAAGGTCTCCCCTCAGCCTTCTCTTCTCCAGGCTAACGAGTCCCAGCTCTCTCAGCCTTTCCTCATAAGGGAGATGCTCCAATCCCTCAATCATCTTTGTTTTAGTGCCCCTTGTGCTCTGGAAGAGCAGCCTTGGCCCTCTGATGAGGGTTTAAACTTGGTGTTTCGTCTAGTTTAGGTTTTCTAACTTCTCCCAAGAGGCTCTGCTGACTGTACAGTTTAAGCATCCGAAACTGTAATTTTACTTGTGCTTTAAATTGGCATCAGCCACCGTTGCGGTCCCCAGATGCTTATTTGCTGTTGCGTGCTGGCAGAAGTAGATGTGTGGCTGTATGGTAAACTGGACTGGGGAACTGGTCTGACCTAAAACGCACCTGAACCAAAGAAACCCTGCTGGTACTCCTTTACTGTAGCAGGGCAGGCCTTCCTCTGTCTGAGATGCTCACTCAGAGTTAAAAGATGCGAACAGAATACCCTGCTTTGCGCTCAGGCGGGAGCAGATGAGCCTGGTTACACCGCCACCACCTTGTGTTGGATGTTAGTACTGCAGAAGTGTGAGGCAGGGCTTTTGTCTGTAGTTTAAGATTCCAACTCACAGGAGTTAATTTATAACTAAACGTTGTAAGCGTTAATTTACAACTAAAAGGTGATATTCACATCAGAAATGCTGAGAAGATTTTATGAAATGACTTTTCCTGCCAAACATGTTCTTCTCATCCTTGGTTGTATTTTAATAAAGGGCTAAAGCTAAAGCAAGTACCACGTGTACAATTTTTGTAAATCTGATCGTCTTTTTCTAGCTCAACGATGACTATAAAGTAATGTTTCTTTTGCAAAATCTTCGGCTACTCAATGGCAAAGACATAACCAAACTGGCTAATCATGTGAGGCGTGTCAATAGTCGTAAGCTCACCAGCAAGGTAAGATGTGTGATATTTTCTTAATCTCTAAACACTTGAGAAGTAACTAAATACTGTGCTCAGTTTAATGACAGTTGCAAACAAACATCAAATGGTTGACAATAATTCTGGTATGAGCACAGCCCGCAGTATGGTCTACCTAGTAAATGTCTTATTGTTGCTTTCTGTGGTCACTGCTTGCATTTGCTCTGCCTGTTCTGTGTAGCCAACTTCTGCCTTCAGTTTAAATCACAGGGGCTGGGACACCAAGGTCTGTGTCTGACCCTCTGGTTTTTCAGGTCACTCCGATCATCATTCAAAAATGGGAGAAGTCTGGTGCTGACATAACAGCTGCATACACCTCCCCATCTAATTTACGTTACTGTCCTGGCTCCAGGAATGGGGAGCACAAAACTAAGCTCAGGATAATCTTGCTTTTTCCAGCATACATCAGGGACAAGGATTTGGTCTTTCTTCTTCAGCTGTGCATGCTTGGAACTCTATTTTCACTCACTTATGTACACAGTTTAGCTCCTGACAGATTGTCCCCACAAAGCATGTTGTGATCTTGAGCAAAATTATTGTTGTATTACGAAAAGTTTTTGGTTTTTTTTGCGCAGTGCTGCTCCTACCATTTGTATGTTAGTTAGCTGATCTTGTTAATTCCTTCTGTGTAGCAGTGGGGGAGAGATCAAGTACTGAAGACTGGGATGGCTTGTTGTGCTGAGTGTTGCCTGTGTAATACCTTGTACCTCAAAGGGTCTTGGTGAGAGCTGCTCAGCCTCTCATCCTGCAGGCAGCTGGGTCTGGTTGGCTGTTTAATGAGACACCAAATGCTCCCCCGTGCCGTTCGTTTTGTGCTGTATCTGTGCCCCAGAAACCTTTCCCTGATGCTATTACTATGTACCTGTCTGCCCAGTTCTTACTGCTGTGTCTAAATGTAAAAGGTCTCTTGGGTCCAAATACTTACGGATGTGTCGCTACCCACCAGAAACTCTCAGATGGGAAACTGTGCTGATAGGCGAGCATCTGCGTGATTGTGCCCATAGTTCAGAAGCCTTTTGGCAGTCAAGTTATTTTTATAAATAGGGATGACGTGCACCAGTCCTGCTCCCACACGCACTTTGAACTACACGAAAACTCAAGCATCCTCGTTATCCCGTGCCTGTTATAATAAATTAGTTACCTGTCAGGTACTCCCTGTTAGTAGGGTACAGTCTAAGACTCCTTAAGACCATTTGCTATGGATCCAGAGGCATGAAATCAGGCATTGCTCTGGGTCCGTGTTGACAGTATCTGCTTAGCCACACTCACTTAGTCTTCGTTCAGGGGAACTGGGTTTCTTGTTAGCTGAAGTCATGGTTTGAACACTGATAAAACAAAGGGAAGCAGTGCCATCACGTAGCTAGCAGAGCCTTGAGGCTGGCAACTTCTTAAATGCTTTCACAAGTACTCCTGTGCTTTTCTGCTCTGGTTTTCTCTAGTATTCTGTCAAAAAAACCTCAGTCTTTCTGCCTAGGTTACCGCTCACTGGGAAAAATTCTTCCGTGACCAACTTCCTGAGAAATACACAGCTGAGCAAGTGAAGTCCATCAAGAAAAAGTTCCTGAAGTCAGTACAGACCAATGTAGTGTATGGACCCAGCTCACTCAGTGAATTCACCCGCTGGCGGGTAGGTTATATTTCACTTACCCTTCTGTTCTTCAGGCAAGGACTCTGCAGCCTGATTCTGAATGGATTTGATCAAAATGCTCTGTGGATTTGGGTTCAGGGTGTCAGGGCTCTTGCAGACAGATGGTAGCACTTTTTCTGGTTTTCTTCACTGCTTTTTTAAGCAATTACAGAAGCACTAGGACTAAATGCGCGCCAAGTTGCAATGACTGTCGTTAAACATTGTTTTTTAATTCATAAGCAATAATGATGCTTGTACTAATTAACAAGACTGCAGTATCGTCATTACTTACTTATTTGCAAATAACTCCAATGATAACCTTTAGTCTTGATGGAAGCTGTATGAAAGGAGAAAAGATAATGACAGAACTGTAGTTACTGCCAGTGGGGAAAGATACCGTTTAGTTTGTAACATACATTTTAATTGTATTTACATACATACAATTGAGGCTTCATCTCTCCTTTGTCTTGTTTCATTGCTGTGCTGTTGTTTTCGCAAATGTGTACCCTGGATGCCCACAACAAAGTGAAGTTCTTGGGTCATGTAATGTCAGCAGAGGACTTGTCCTGCCAGGCTGTCAGCTGGGGACTCCTCCATCACTTGTGAAATTCACGTAGAATAGTGGGAACAGATATTAAAAACTCAGCAAAGCAGTTCTTGTTGTTACACATCAGAGTTTGCTGTTGCTTTTCGTCTTCTTTTTTTTTTTTTTAACTTATCCACATGTCTGCTTCTAAGGTGAAAATGATTGCAGAAGAGTTGCTGGCATGCTCACTGGGTCTGGACTTAAGCACAGATCCTGAACCAGAGGAAACGATGGATGAGAATGAGGAAGAAAGTACAGAAAGCCCCAGGGAAGCTGCAGAGGATGTGGACCAGGTAGGTGATTTTTCCAGTTACGTTAACAATGTCCTTTATATTTCTTGTGAATTCGGTCGCACTTGTCAGTTTACATTTATGACCCATTGGTCTCCAACCTGTATTCAACAGCTGAGCCTCGTTCTTTATGGCCAGACTGAAGCTTTCCCAGCAACGTGAAGGTTGAGTTGCCCTCCAAGAGGAGAGACCTTCCATTTTTCTAGGAGACCCAAAAGGTTTCACGAATATAGTCCTACTGACTCCATCTCTCCTTTATGGAAGGGATATTTTTAATGAGAGAACTGGGCTGATGCATGGCGAGACTGTGATGGTGCTTGCCTTCTTTGAAATGACTGCAAACTGAACTCCCTCGGTCCATGGGCCAGATTTGTTTTTCCACATTCTATGTAAATCCCAAGTAACTGGGACAAGGGAGGGAGATGAACATGAGGATGGCTGCGTGATTATCATTAGCTTCTGCTCCTAGGAACTCTGCAGCTCTGGGCTGTCTGATTCTTGGAACCTGGTCTGTAACCGTGGGAGGGTACTTGCATTTGAATAATTAATATCTCTGACTTAACAAATCATCTGCACATCTCAGGGAAGCTAGAAACCTTCTGCAGAAACTGACATCATGCTTTGTAGGTCACAGTAACACCCAGCAAGAGGAAAAGAAATCATTCAAAACCAAGCTCTGGAAACAAGAGGTCCAAGACCCAGGCAAACACTGAGGAGGAGGCTGTAGTTAATCCCAGAAAATCCAGTCGTGTGCAGGATGACCCAGCTCCTGATAAACCAAGAACATCGAACCAGCCAGCCAAAGAGGCAACCCCTGAGCAGGGAGCTGAAGAGGCACAGAAGAACGGAGAGCAGTTTCCCAAGGGGCAAAGCAACAGAAGATCCAGCCAGCTGTCAGGGGAACAGAAAAACCAGGAGCAGGACAACGGAGTTGTTAGCTTGACCCCAGTGAAGAACTCCAAGGGCAAGGTATGTCCATCAGCTCCCTTGGGACTGGCTTTCGGCCTCTTGGTTTAGTGGGAGGAGCCGTATGCAGATTTCATCAGAGCTCTGCACAGCTTGGAGCTCATAATTGGCCAGATGTATTGTGAGTTACGGTTTTTGTTTTGTTTTTTTTTTCTTGTTGTTTTAAATCTCTCAGAGGCGTCAGGGAAGGCCCCCCCTGGAGACAGTGAATCCCCTGCAGGGGATGGATGGACCAGCGCTCTGAGGTGGTGCACTGTGAAAGCCTGTTCTTAGAAATGGGACTGGCATGACTTGCTCTCAGGTCAAACTGATGGCTGCATGGGGAAAGGTGTTTCCCCCTCAGCTCAAACCAGTGGGGATCTAAAGGGTTTTTCACATTTCTCTACAGCAGGAAATGGGGTTCACTGCTGGGGTCTGCTGGGCACATCTTTTCTAAACAGTTTCCTGCTGGTTTAGGAGTCTTGAGCATTGGTGGCACCTCAGTCTCTCCTGTTCTCTGTAACACACAAGGGCTGAAAAATACTTCAGTTTAACTCAGATTGCTCTGTTCAGTAGAGGGTTCTGTCAAGGCAATCACAGGCAAACCGCTGTCAGGGGAATGAATTTTCTAAATGTGGATGGTTTATTGTAGGAGGATGTCAGTGCAGAGCCATTGCATTTTCTTCAGTGTCACAGTAAAGGCAACAGCCGCGAGGATTTTAAAACGCAGCTCTGGTCCTGTGTCTTCGAGCCATTGCTAGACTGTGGAGCCAGGAAAGGTGAGCTCTTAAAGAGGTTTGCAGGATTCCCAGAACCACCCGGCTCTGGAATCCCAGCGGACTCCATGCGTTAGACCCCTGCTCCTTCAAGCTGTAGTCTCCGTTGTCAGGAAGAGACTTGCTTACGTATTTCTTCTTCGACTTTGAAAACAGGAGACTGGGAGAGCACCAGGCAGTGATAAGCTGCAGTCTTCATGTGTTATCCATGAGCCTGGGGACTTCTCACCTCTTCTTTTCATCTTTCAGATCCTATCGTGAGCTCCTCCAGAACCGTGGCAACATGTGGAGGGGAATCCGTCTGTCTGATTGATTGTGAGACGGGGACGGTGCTGAAAAAGTATAAGGTGGCTACGGAGGTAGGTTGCAAGAATAAGCATTGCGTGTAAATACCATAATCCTTTATCGTTATATTCATGTATACATACTATATATTACAAAGAGTTCTGAAAGGGTTTCAAGCATTAGTGCAGACAGGTCTTAAAAGGATGAAGATTGGTAGTAAACGTTTCTTTCTTATCCTTTTAGCGTTGTTTGGCTTTATTTTTTTTATTAGTTTAAAAGATTAGTCTGCTTCTCTCCTCCTCACACAGGCATGCGTGTGTGTATCCAGGCTGCCAAAGCAGCTTGACAACATAGAGGAGTAAACATCCTGGTTTGACAGTTTGTGTTCTTCTGAGGTGGTTTTGAGATTCGATGCTGTGGCTTGAATAGTCGTGTCATTTCACCTGAATAGCTCTCCTGATAGTTGTCTTTTATCTCTGAGCTAACAGCCATCCTGCTGGCTGTTCTCTTTCACGCCATTCTTGGTTTCTTTCTATCCTAGGAGTTTTTCAGTGTTGCATGGACAACCCTCACAATGGTAATCAGCGACAGTCGGAAAAAATCTCATAATATCTTGGCGGCTGCTGGGAGGAGAGGGATCGTCAAACTGATTCATGTGGCGGCTGACTTCTGCTACGGAGAGATAAAGGCTCATAAAAAGCCCATTGCTACTGTCTGCTTCAGCCCGACTCAAGAAACTCACCTCTTCAGTAAGTCTCTGGTTCAGAATCTCTTTAGCTTTAGTACCTAACATAGAAAAGGCTGGGGTTCCTTAAGGGGGATTGTCACCAGTGCAAGCAGGTTTGGGTAGGGACCACCCACACATACAAAAAGCACGGACAGACATTACGGAGAGAGTATTGTTAGTCTCACGTGGCAGTAATCTACAGAAGGTACAAATTGTTTCAGCCGCAGAGCCTGACTCTTTAGCCGAGGTACAGCAGCTCGTGTTTCTGTCTCGGTAGCTCTCAGGGTGGCTGTCACGCACACATTAGCCACAAACAAGCCCAGGAGTGGATCCGTTCCGCAGGGATGAGTAAGAAGAATGATAGCCAGGGCAGCCTGCTGGGGGCCAGGCAGCGAGCGGTCAGCTGGCAGGGCTCTCATCAAGCACGGCAACAGGGGCAATGCAGCGTATAATGGGCTGTTGGGTTTCATTTTTTCCAATGAGCAAAACTATGCGCTTAATTGCTTTTGAATAAATCAAAATCTTTTTTGAGTTCTTTGCCCGGTCAGAAATTTTTATTCAGGTCCTGGTGTAGGAGAGCGCTTTGCCACCGTAGGGCCCACAGAGGCTGAGGCTTAACAGGCTGGTGGGAAACGAACCATCGTATTACAAATTGCAGCTGCATTGTCAGGCCTGTAAAGTAAGCTGATACAGAGCCATTCAGACCACACCTGCACCCCACAGCAGACTGTTCCTCCTGCCTACAGTTACCCACATCCTGGAGTGGTTAGAGTGCTACATGAACCATTAAAAGTGGAATTTCTTTAACGCATGGGTTGCTGTAGTGGATACTTTTCAAGAAGCAGCTCAAGAACGCAAAAAGCAGAGGCCTAGCGGGATAAGGAAGTTGGCAGTACATCCATGTAATGGTGCGGACAGCAAGGCTCATTATGTTGCATAGAAAAACTTATAGTAACGAAGTGAGAGTCTTTGCATGCCTGTATGGGGACTGGACACCAACCTGTTTACTCTGAATTTGAGGGATGCCATCTCATCAGGATCCAGATTACTCTGAGTAATCTATTAGGGTTGTTTCTGCTATCAGTGTATCAGCTTGGTGACATTAAGTGCCTAACTTTCCCAATAGGAGCTGCCGTGGATGTGAACACAGTAAGCCATGGATACGTGGAATAACGTGGTGTCTGCCTGAGAGTAGAGGTTGGAGCTCATAGATTCCACTAGAACCCATGACCAGAAACATTAGCTCAAAGGGGCACTAATTAATGACCTTGTGAAGCCACAACTTAGTAATGGACACCAGGCAACAAACTTTCTTTTATTTGCTCCTCTCAGAGCACAGGATAAGAACGCAAATTACTGACCGTGCGTGCATGACAATGTCTGTGAAGTGGTGTTGAGCCAGGAGCCTCGGTGACTGCTGCTGTGCTTTAATGAGCTCTCTGATGCCACAGGCTTAGAGTGTTTCAGCCTGTGACACAGGTAGAATTGCCAGCTAGCACGAGAAGAGCCAGATGAGCAGCGGTGTCACTACCTGCTTCTCTTCTGTGTCCCACAGCTGCATCCTATGACAAGCGAATTGCACTCTGGGATATTGGGATTCCAGACTGTGACTACAATTTCAAAGCAAGGTAAAGGTTCAAAACCAGATGTGGCCAGTCCAGGAGCCTGTAACTATCAGGTCGCAGCACCACTTAACTGCTTGTTCTCTCTTTTCTTTTTTTTCTTTTTTTTTT
>VYZM01021329.1:92604-110682 GCA_013398915.1 Dromas ardeola | reverse complement strand
GTAGCCCCTGAGCAGCGGCTCTGACCGGCTGCAGCGGTGCCAGGGGCTCAGTGTGGGGACAGGGACAGGAGGGAGGTGACCCCTGTGATGCTGCCTGCAGGGCCCCCCCGCTCCCCTCCCACCCCCTGCTTTGGGCTCAAACGCAACGTATTTCATGAAAAGAGGAAGGAAAGACGCCCCATGCCACCACCTGGGGAGGGACACTCCTGTGAGACCCCAGAGGATCCCACGCTGTGCCAGCAGACCCAGGAAGGTGACAGCAGGGACGCTGGAGGTGGCACCCAAAACAGGGGGGGCATCAACTGCCCTGCAACTCCAGGGGGGTCCCAGTACCCGTGCGCTGGTGACCCCCGCAAGCTGGGGACAGCGGGGCCCCCCAGCCCAGCCCGATGGCGTTGATGGACTCACCCAGCCCGTGGGCCGTGGCCAGGAGCAGGAGGAGCAGCGGGAGCATCGTGCGGGCGCCTGAGTGCCGAGGGCGGGAGTGCGGGTGTCCGGGCTCCGCGTCCCCACGGGACCCGCCTGCAGCTGCCAACCGCCCACATTCCTGCGCCAGCCACGGCCCCGGTGGCAAACAGGTCGGGCTCGTTTCCCCGGGGGGAGCGTTTGCTACACCCGAGCGCCCGCCGGGGGAGGCGTGCTGAGAACTGCCACGCTCGTGGCACGGGTGGGCAACAGCCCCCAGCCAGGCAATGGGGCCGCAGGGAGAGGGTTACCCCAGGGTGACGCTCCCCGCAGACCCCACCGGTGCTGGCATGTGCCCTCTGCGACACCAAGTGCCACCAAGCTGAGGCCCCGGGTGGTTTTTAGGGGTCCCAGCGTCCCCATCCTCCATAGCCCCAGCCCTGCGTGGCCGACAGCGGGGTGGCAGGCGGACGGGGGGGGGACACATCGCCCCGCGGCCGGACAAAACGAGGAGGCGGTCGCAGATGTAAAGTGACAGTTTACTGGGCAGGACAGGGACTGGGGGGCCGGGGGACGAAGCAGCCCAGCCCCGGGGGGCTGCACCCGCAGCCAGGGGGCAGAGGCTGGGGCAGGGCTGGGGGGATGTGGTGGGTCCTGTAGGACCTGTGGGCGAAGGCGCCGGTCCCCAGATCCCGGCGGCACAGGGACCCCCACACCTCGGCGCTGCAGGGAGAGAGGAGCAGAGGCATCATGTGGGGTCCGCAGGACTCTGCCGGACCCCCCCCCACCGACCACCCCCAAGGGGCCCTTTCTCCTTGCCAAATCCCCCAATTTAATAAAAAAAAAAAATCTTTTTAAATCTTAAAACCATCTCCTTTGCTCCATCTCTTTGCTGATGGGGCCGAGGAGGGGGTGTTATACCACGGCCCCCTGCAGATGGGGCACCCCTTCCACCCCGAGCGTGGCCCCCGTACCCCACGGCACCGAGCACCGCCGCGGCCAGCGCGGCCCCCAGGCTGGCCAGGATGGAGGCGACGACGACCACGGCGCTGTCACGACGCGCGGGCGTGGGGTCAATGGTGCTCGGGCTGGCGGCTGGAGGGAGGTGGGATGAGGGGTAAGGGTGGGGGGCACGCNNNGGGGGGGCACGCGGGGGGGGCTCAGGGATGGCGCGATGGAAAGGGGGAGGGATAGGGATGGAGGTGATCAGGGGCTGCTTCTCCCCTCCAGATGTTGGGGTGGCGGCATAGGGCTGATGCCACACAGCATGCCGGCACCCCAACCGGGCTGGGGGGGATCCATGGGGGTCCCCGGTACCTCTCCGCAGGAGAATGGGGTCGGACCACCTCGTCTCCGCTTTGGGGCCGTGGCAGCCCATCACCAGGAACTTCACCCTGTGGGGTGGGTGCAGCGGTGACACCAGGGGGGACAAGCACACCCTGGACCTGGGGGGGGTCTGTCCCGCCGACCTCACCTGTAGGGTCCCGGGGAGGGCAGGGGTCCGTTGCAGGGGTCCTGGCCGCCCTGTCCCCCGCACGCCGTGTCACCCCCGACGCGCAGGACGGCCGGGCTCAGCGCCGAGCAGGCGTATGTGGCCGCTGCCGTCTCCAGTGTCATATAGGAGTGGGCAGTGGGCAGCCGCTCGTACGGGGGCACATCATCCCGGGACGGGGGGTTTCTGAAGGCGTCCGAGGCTGCACGGCACAGACCGGGGGTGAGTGGCTGCGACGAGGGTCCCCCACGTCCCGCTGCCGTGGCGGGGACCACGTGCTGGAGCAATGGGCACTCACCGTTGGCGAAAGCCACCACCAGCCAGATGGCGTCGGAGGCGTTGGCGTGCCCCTCGAAGACGCAGCGGGGCATCTCCAGCGCAAAGGTGGTGGCCGTGACCTTCCCCGGCAGCGCCGTGGGGGCCACACGGGGCACGTAGGGCAGCAGGGCTGAGGGGGCGGGCGGTGAGCGGGGGGAACCCGTGCCCCCCCACTGCTCGGTGAGCTCCTGACCCCCCAGCCGCATCCGCGCCGGGTTCCATGAGCGCCGGTGCCAGCACAGCCAGGGCTCACGGGGTGCTGGCAGCGCCAGCACCAGGGGGATGGTACCAGCGTGGGGACCCCCCAGCCGTGCCCGGCCCCATAACCCCCTCCCTGCCACAAACACCTCGCAGCCCCTCCGAACCCCCATCCCCCTCTGCCCCGTTCCCCCGCGGAGTCACCCAGGCCCACGGCGGTGCCCGTCCCAGCCAGCGCCAGCAGCACCCACGGCAGCTCCATGGTGGTGTCCCGGCGGGGCTGGACGTGCCGCCCGGCTCCGCTCGCCCCATCCAACTGCCCAGGGGACGATCCGCCCCGCGAGCCCCCGCCGTGGGGACCTCCTGTCCCGGGGAACCGGACCCTCCCAGCCCCGCATTCCTGCACTGGCTCTGCCGGCCCGGCAGGACCCCGTGGGCAAAGGGGGCGGCTGCACCTCCAGGGTCACCCGCTGATCCCAAGCTCCCCCGGGAGCCACCCCAGAGCCGAGGTGGCAGGGTGGACTGCGAGGATACAGGGCACAAGCCAGCCATGTGAAAAGGGAAACTGAGGCACAGAGGAGGCACGTTCAAGAATGGGTCAGCAGGAATCAGAGGTTTTCTTTGGGCTATGGGGGCAGCCGGGTGAGTGGCCCCGCACCCCCGTTCACCCCACCAGGAGCTGACTCCCTGTGGGTGCTCTTGTGCCCACCCAGCACCTAGAGCCAAGGCAAGGGGTGGGCCCGTGCCCGGCTGGTTTTGGGTGCAGCCAGCCTTGCCCTGGGGGTGGGGAAGCACTCCAGAGCCATCACACCCAAAACTCACCCAAAACCCCAACCGTTCAAGGCGAACTGTCCCACCCAGCGCCGGGGGCATGGAGGCACTCAAGCTCCAGGGCCAGCCCATGCTATTTCCCCATCCATCCTTCCCCCTCGGTGGCAGTGGGGACAGATCAGAGCCCCTCTCCCTGGGGAAAGGGTCCCCAAAGCCCCTGGGACGTGGTCAGGGATGACAGTGACCTTGGAAGGGGAGCTGTCCCGGCCCCCACCGCCAGCCCCCCCAGCTGCTCTCCACACAAAGGGGTTCGAGCGCTCCTTCTCCGGTGTTTGCCAAGGGCTGCGGCCGCCTGCTCCTCCGTGGGAGGGGATTTCACCCCCCTTCCTGCAGGGCCGGCGACTGTGACTTCAGATTAAGTGGAAATGGGACATTCAAAGATTACACGGTCCAGCTGCGGAGGGGAAAAACAGGCGCAGCTGCAGCTTCCATCCCTCCTCCCATCCCTGCTTTATTCCCCTCCTCTGACCCAGCAGTACCTGCCCCGGGGTCCACGGGTACCCTCGGGGACACGCCAGCCCCACATCTGCCCACCCCCGAGCCCTCCCGGACGCTCCCCGGCCAGGTGCCAGCGGTGGAGTGAGGGAGACGGTGACGCAGGGGGACACTGAGTCACAGTTTCAGCTGCCGGTAGCCGCTCTGGGACGCGGGGCTGGCATACCTGCGGGGTCAAGGCTCGGCTAATAATAACCACCCTGCTGCGAGCGAGCCGGCAGGGCAGGGGGAAGGGAGAAACCCCCGCCGCGGGTCTGCAGCCAGGGCCGGGGGGACACACGGCTGTCGGTCAGACCCGTCCGGTGGCATTATAAGTACTTATTTGGGGCTCAGTCCCCTCCAGGCTTCGCATCGCGGTCATGCTTTTGTCCCATGCCAGCCCTGGAGCCCCCCGCCTCAGCTGGCTGCTCCCCCTGACCCAGGGCACAGAGGGCACCCCCTTGGAAGCATCTCCCTGTGCAGTGGTACCCGAGCAGTCGGCTCCACTGCTTTCCCCCCCTTTGCTGCCTGCATCCCCCCCACCCACAGGGGTTAAGCCCTCTCAGGGCTCAGCACCAACACGGCAAGGATTTTAGATGCCTCGTCTCCTCATGCTGGAGGAGGTGACAGCCAGGGACGAGCCTGGCCAGCTCACACCAGGGTGCCCCGGCCCTGGAGCTGCCGAGGCTCGGGGAGGCTCCACCTGATTCAGCCACAGGAGCATCAGCTGAAGATGCCTTGGGCTACGCTCAACAAGAAATTCTTGCTTTGTACCGGGCTGGGTGAACCCTGCTCAATTTTTCCTCCAATTCACTGTTTTGATTGCTGGGAGAAGATGATCTGGGGATAGAGAGCTGAGGTTTAAACTCGAAACCTCTCCCCTTTTGCAACCAGGGTGGGAGAGGAGCAGACACATCGCGTTTCTGCAGGGCTCAGCAACACAAACACATACCTGCTGCTCCCAAGGAGCTCCCATTCTTGCAGCATCCCGACGCCGCTGGGTCTTTGAGGGTTTTCTCCCTGAAGCCTGCAGCAGAGGGCAAGCAGGAGGCTGCGAGGACAAAGCTCCAGCCCTTGACGGCTCTTAAAAACCTTTAATTTTTATATTTGCTTGACGGAAAGAATATTGGCCCTCTGCTGGTCCAGGACATGCTGGTCCCAGCAGCCACCATGAGGCACGGCCATGGCCCGGAGCTCCCGGCAAGGAGGCGAGATGGCAGATGGCACCAGGGGCTCTTTTGTGCCAAAGGGATTTAATGCGGGCAGAGCTCTGAGGACACACAGCTGGGGCTGGTGGCCACAGAGACAGAAACAGCTCTTAGAAAGACCAGCTGGCAGGTAACAACAAGGACAACACACAGCAAGGCCACCAGGACTGGGGCTGTATCCCTTCCACAGGGTGCCAGCGCTCGCAGCGGGCAGAGCTCAGGGTGCCACCACCGCCCAGCCGCTGCAGAGCCGGGGAGGAAGGTGGCCTGTCACCGCCTGGTGGCACCAGCGGTCCCTGCAGCAGCAGCACAAAGCGGTTAAACGGCCTCCTCCCTGCAGAGGCTTCTCCGGGCACAAACAGCCCCAAATTGCTGCCATTTCACTTGCGGGGGGTAAAGAGAGGCAGGTCCTACCAGAAGGGCTTCAGGAGGATAGGAGCGGGGAGGGCAGCTGACAGCAAGAGCAGGGGGCTGCGACTTCGCCCAGGGAGGACACTGTCAGGTCCTGCCGGGTCACCTCTGCTGGCACCAGGGCCACAGACCACCAGGCTGCAACCCCCGAGCCCTGGGACCAGCACTGGGGTCGTGCTCCCAGAGAGATTTCTGTCCTTCCTTTCTCCCACCTGGACCAAGTGTCCCCAGCTCCGTGGAGCCGGCTGGTCCTCCCGAGCGGGCCACCGAGGGGGCAGGCACCCCAAGCCATCAGGCAGCAGCGACGTGCTGTGGAAATGAAGTGTTTATTAGTGACCAAGCAGAGATACAGGGGCAGGAGGGAGGAGGCTTCGCTGTAAGAGGTGCCTCTGAGACGGGGAGCTGCGGTGTGCCGGAGGGACGCCCTCCTTTGCTTTCCAGTTGGTTTAGTGGGAGCAAGATAACCCCCCTCTCCCCGTCCTGTCCCCAAGCATTACCAGGGCAAGGTTCTGCCTTCGCAAGAGGGTCTGTCACCTCAGGATCGCTCTATCAGCCAGTCCCAGCTGTGGCCGTCAACCCCACCCGGAGAAACAAGCGCAGTTTCTACAAAAATATCCATCCCTCCCGAAAAAAAGACTGTAGAGAGCAGGCAGGGCTCCCGCGGTACAGTGTTATTGCTCAGTGTGACGGGCGGTCGGACACAAGAACTTAAGGCAACAGGAATAAGTGCACCAGGTGGCCCCCCGACGCGTGCACGGCACAGCCGGGTCCCCAGCCCAGCTCATTGTCTCAGGCAGTCCTCGGTGACGCCCTGCGCGGCCAGCTCCGCCAGCACATTGTCCAGGTAGTTGGGGTCAGGGTAGCCGTGGCCGCTCAGGTTTGTGTCCATCTCTGTCTTGTGGTGGATCTCGTTCCACACCACTGTGTTGCTCTCACCGGTGGTGCTGGAGGTGCCCACCGTGAAAATCAGGCGTCTCTTCCAGGCCACCCTCAGGAGCTCCAGGACCTAGAGATGGAAAGAGGAAAAAAAACAACGCTGGCCTTCAACACCTAGGAGACTTGAGCTGTGAAAGCAGCTTGTCAGAAACTCAACAACCTAAACCCCCGCCATAGCAGGAGGAAACCAAACCAGCATCAGAAGGGATCTCCCTCACCTCCTAGTTAGCTATGTGGTGACCCTGATGGGAAGAGACAATTCCCTGTACGTGCTGGTCTTCCAGGACTTGAAAAATACTGGCACAAGTTGAGACAGACATACCCACCCACAGGAAAGGCGGATGGGAGGAGCCAGCAGACGGACTTTCCAAACTCAGAGGTTCTCAGTGCAAACCCCTGTAACTGCATAGCCCAAGACAGGCCGGGATGGTCTTCCCAAAAAAATCAGATGGGATTTTGTTTAGTAAAGGGATGAAGGAGAACAAGTCTTCACAAAGCTGTGAAGAAGCAGCAGAGATCTTCACAGGCAGAGGGGTTACAAATACACCTAAGGAACGAAAAGCATGGACAACTACCAAGAATAGCTGGTTAGCATCATGGGGGCAGCTCCCAAAAGCCACCCAATCCACCACAGCAGGGCCAAGAGACAACCCGAGAAGGGTCACGTTATCAGGGTGTGATACTTTACCTTTCTGCCCTTCTCATTGTCTGGTAGATAACAATAGCGAGGAAAGCCTCTTGCCGTGTAAGGCATCCCAGGGTTGGGGTGCTCAGGGCCCTGCAATAGTTAAGACACATTTGGCACGGACACGTCCACCTTCATTTGAGTAAGACAATCCCTCAGCAGCAGGTTTTGACATAGACCCATCTCAAACCAGCTCTTCCATGTAAAAGCAGCAAGGTGTTGCTGATCATGAGTATGAGGTAATTTGACTTGTTCTTATGGGACATGGCAGAATCACTGTTCCTCCAAGAGCCGCCTCCTGCTGGGATACAAAGCCAGCTCTTCAGATTACTTAAATTCTGGTGGGAGACAGCCTCAAACCACAGCTTCTTCCATGTGCTCTGATGACACTCTAGAAAGACCACCCAGCTCAAACCTTTGCAAGCTCACTGCAACCACCGACACCTCAGACGTGGGCTGTGAAACCAGATATTGGGATCTCTCCCACCTTGCGAGCACGGGCTGAGTCTCCTCCAATTCCTGCAGACATTAGTCTCTACTGCAGGTGAAAGGCTGTTGTAGACCCTGGGGTCACTCTCAAAGCAGGAAAAGATCTTTCATGGAGGACACTCAAGTCACCCATACGTTGAAGAACAGCCGGTGCAGCTGCTGGCTCCAGGCACCTTGGGCTGCCCAGCGATGGGCTGCCAGCAGGTACTGCACTGGATCCCAGTACTCTTCTGGGAGGCTCTCACAGCTTGTGCCACCCGGGAGCAGTCATTCCTGCAAGCGTGCTGTGCACTCACCTGGATGCCTCTGCTGATGTGATACACAATCTGGATTGTCCCACAGTCCTTGTGGCCAGGGAGGGACTGGGGGAAAGTGGAGACCTCCATCTTCCCTTTGGGCTGAATACCGGTTTTCTCTCCGTAGATGGTTTTACAAGAGGGGCACTGCAAACTCCCATCCTGCGGGGAGAGAAGCAGGCATCAGAGCTCCACAGCCAAGTCACCCAGGCACAGGGTACCTGGTGGGGATGGGCCAGCTCGGTACCTTGTTCCCGTTGGAGTACATGGCCAGCATGCAGAGCATGTGGAAGGAGTGCTGGCAGTTCGTCAGACGACCAACCGTCTCTGGCTTGATCGTGCTGCCCTCGCATGCGTCGCCGTAACCCGAGGGGGAGGACAGCTTCTCCATGCAGATGATACAGTCCTACCGTCCAAGACAAAAAGGAGAAAACCACTGTGTAGTAGGAGCACAGGCTGATCGTAACGACTGACCCACCAAGGAAGCGATCAAGGAGATGCTTCAGGAAGATTTGCCTTCAACTTTAATCCTTCCCTTTGAGGTTTAAGGGCACTGAGACAGGTTGCCTTGTCTGGCTGGTATCGCCCCACTCCATCACCTCCTGGACAGCACACGAAGAGACCTGCCACGAGTCACAGTGGGAACTGAGTATGGATATGTCCTGCTCCTCTACAGAGCAGCTCCAGTGCAGGGTTTCGATCTCCATAATTTTCACCTCTATGAGCACGGAGAGGAGACCAAAGACAAACTCCCTCCTCCACCCCAGGCCCTGCAACCAGCTCCAAGGAGAATGGGGAGACATTGCCATGATTAGCTGCTCAACCTTGCACTGTGCTTTCTCTGTCACAGTCCTCTGATGAGGACAAATCACCAGCCCACATGTGGACTTGAGGCAGCGCTGAGACCTCTCCACCTAGTGTCAACAGTGCCACTGCAAGCAGCAGTATCTACCACACAGGATGCCCAAGGGAGGATGCTCCTCAGGCATCGCTGTGGTTTTCACAGCGCCCCAGTAAACAGGCCACTGGGCAAGTTGGAGTGAAGCCACTGTCCTCTCACCTCATCAGCAGGAGAGCCCTTCACCTCTTCCAGGTACTTCTTCACCACTGCTTCTGGCTCAGTTGGTGTCGCTGCACAAGGAGAGAGGAGAAAAAGAGAGGAGAAGAAATCAGATATGCTGTGAGATATGACGGGCACGTGCAGGGTGAGCTAGAGAGAAGGGGGACAAGCAAGTCACTGGCCAGGACGCCAAGGAGAAAGGTTAGGGTTAAAGGGGGAGAAGAGGCTGCTCCAACTGATCCCTACAAGCCCGGCAAAGGCTTTGCTATCAGAAATGGCTACCACTGGGACTGCGAGCACCGCAGATGGGAGAACGCGCTGGCAGATGTTGTGCCCTGTGCTGTACACCCAGGGCTGTAGCTGCTGTGCCCCAGTTCTCCCCACATATCCCAAGCAACACCAGCCAGGTCCCAGCTGGACTTTCTTTGTGAACACCAGAGGCCAGCTAGGATCAAACTCAACCCAAGGACACTGTGGTCTCACTGGGATAGAGGACTGCATCATCTGTGGTATCAAAGCAGAAATGGCATTCCCACGTGGCCCCAGCTGACGCAGGACTTTCTCACACCCTGAAGCTGGCACCTGAGAAGGAGAGACCCAGGAATACACTAAGCTTCAGGTCCTGTTTTGAGTATGGCAGCACGAGCCTCGCATCCTTAGCATGAAATCACAGCTTTTCTCTCAAACTTCCACATACTCACATCCAGCAAGACACGGCACAAGCCACAGGGTATATAAAACGTGACACTGAAACCTTTGCATTTTCCTAAATATAGTCCCTGCTCCCCATCCAACCAGGCACCCGAGCAGCCCACCAGGACTGGCAGCCCGGTCCCCTTGGAGGCGTTACGGGATTAAGCAACAAATATCACACAACACCCGGAGCAAGTTATCACCGAGAGCATCAGCATCACATCAACTCCCAGCCCAACCTTTTGGAGCTGCCTAGCAAGGCTTGGCTTAAGCTACCTCCGCACGACGCCCAGCCCCGGGTGAGAGGAGATGAGCTCCTTACCGGTCATCAGGCCTATCACAGAGGCTACCAGGCTCTTCCACCAGCCTAGGAAAGGAAACATTTGCACAAGTGACATTATGACTCCACCTGACAGGATGCAAAGGAGAGACCTGCCACTTGGCTTGGGGGGGAACCTCGCCCTTCCTTCCCAAATACTTCTGGGGGACATCGGGGCAAAGCAGCGCTGTGACGAATGGGCTGGCAGAGACGTAGCTCTTCCTTCCCTGTTTTCCTCCATCCTGGCTGCCTGAGCCACGGGGGTGGTTCAGGGAGCAAGGGAAATGCCAGCAACAGCCAGACAGGCCACAAGCATCTATGCCCGATATGCCAGGGCCTTGTGAGGGAGCCGTACTCCAACACTGCCCCAAAGAGCTCCGCTCCTGAGGTAATTCCTAAGCCACCGTAGGACATCAACTGTATTTTAGCACAGAGAGTACTGTTACTCCAAACCCCGCACTGCCAGGCAGACACAGAGCATCACCACATGCAACTGCCGGGCACCAGAGCTGCGGGTGTACCTGCACGACATCCATCTTCAGCTCTCCCCATCCACTTCGGTGCTTTCAGGGAAGATGGAGGGTTCACAAGCATTGCCTCTGCAGTTGAAAAAGCCGTGCATCAAGAGACAGCCATGCCGGAGCTGGCACTGAGCTGTCCTGCTACCCAAAAAAGCAGATTCTGTCACCCAGAAGGAAGGGGTGGGTGCTATTTTCTGGATACCGCTTTTCACGGTAGAGGCAAACATGGTGAAGCAGAAAGGAAGGACGAAGGACTGCTCACACGCCACAGGCGTCATTAAGCAGGCACAGACATGGATGGCACGGCTCTTGTATCATGCAGGAGCTCCTTGTTCCCGCGAACGGCAGCTCTGCAAGCGGCTGGTGCTATGGGGTCACCTCGACAGAGAGCACCAGGTCGCCCCGCGGCACAGACAGCAACCGGGGAAAAGACGCCTTCTCGCTGCAGACAAGCTAGCTCGGGGCAACAGAAGAGAGTGACGCAGAGAGTCAACGTGGGCGGAAAAATCGTTTAGCTAAGGAAGACTGATGAACTGGGAGTTGGACTCTCCTAAGCGAAGACGCAGTCATTAAGATGAGTTATTTTCAGAAGGGGATTCCTGGCCATCCTGAAACACGTGATTTCTGGCAGCGGCAGCGGGAGGAAGGTATGACTGAGCACACAGAGCAAGAAAAGGAGCCCACGAGGTGAAGGGATGCTCCCTCCGACTGCCGGTGCCGGGCAGGAGAGATGCCTGACATCTCAGGCAAAGCAGGGCTGTGAGGATCACTCTCTGGAGACCCTTAGCCAGGAAGGTGGGTAACAGGATAAAATAAGAATTAAGCCAAAGAGTAACATGGAAGCAAGTGTTTTCCACTTCATGAGCATGCCAAAATCCCCCGGCATTTCCAAGAACTGCCACAAGAGGACCAGGAGACAAACAGGAGCCTGGGCAAGCCCCAGCCTTCCAGCTCTCAGGCCAAGAGCTGCTTCAAGCCCTCATCACCAGATCTCACAGGGAACGCGGCTCCTTGTCTTGTCTCTTCCAAAAGAGAGAAATGGGTCCAGGAACCCTCTCTTGCTGCGACCTTGCTCGCATGCAGCAGATCAAGAGCTGCCAGCCAGGAATGAGTCGCAAGGGGATGCGACCAGTCTGAACCGTCTCAGCTCACGGTCAGAGCTCAGCTCGGCGCTTACTGTGCCTGAAGCCCTCCCAGCTGTGTGATCTGTGATGTCCCCGCTCCAGGCTGGCAAGCACAGGGTGGCACTTTCCACATGCGGCAGTTGGAACCAGGCTCTGGTTTGCAACCACAAGAGACCTTCACGGTCACACGGGAGACAGAGGCTTCAGCTTCTTCTGCGCTGCAGGTTTTGGAGAGGACCACGTGAGCAGGGCTAGCTATTGGCCACTGTTAACTCCATCCACCTCCACAAGCACCCGATCATGATGACCACCATAGTCTCATTCCTGAGGATCCTCCGTACCTACCAGGCTGACCACCAAGTCCTTCTCCATCTGGACTGCATTTTCCAGGTGGCTCTTTTTCAAGTGACCTTCTTGTCTCCTCTGGCTATGGACTGGAGCAAGCAATGCCAAAAAGATGCGCAGACAAGGTGGTGAAGACAGCGAGGGAAGCGAGGAGAGAGGGTGTGTTACACTGCCCAGCACTTGGCAGAAGCCCCAGCTCACCTGCTCCCACCTGCACAGCACATCTGAGCAGCTTCAGAGCAATTCACCTCGCTCAGGACAGTGGAGGACGCTCCTTCCCTGCAGCCCCTGCTCTGCATTTCTCTTGCTGTTGACTTTCCTTCCTCTGTAGCAGCTCAGAGAAACAAAGAGACGTCTTGCCCAAGAAGTGGCCAGGCTCATTTGAATCAAATCAATGAAAGGAGACAAAAATCCCGGTGCAGAGATGGGTAAGAATGAGGACAAGAAAGCTCTTCACTGAGTCTGTGGGGTACAGCAGGGATTTGGGGCAAAGCAAATGGCATTACACCACCTCACCAGCCGGCATTAAGATGGAGCTGGGGACAATCAGACAGGCAGAAGAGGGTGATGCAGCCCTCAGCCATCCTTAGGAAACCCATGCCCAATGGATCTGCATTGTGGCATCTCCCATCTGTTCCTGTAAGTTTGCTGTGATAATGCTCTGATGCATTTAGATCCACCAAGGTTGTCTGGAGAGAGAAAGGGCTGGAGAGCCTGGATGCTTTAGAAAAATCTGTCCCCAGCTGCAAGTGCTTGAATGTCCAGTCCCAAGGAGGCCTTTCGATGCTGAGAACTTGGTTTCAGCAGTGGTAGCAAAGCCCATGCAGCCTTCCTTGCCTCCAAAGAAAGGCTCTTCCTTGGGCAGACATCTGGCAGGCCCCATCCCAGCAGCAGGACGGCAGGCGCAGCACCCGCCACGGCACGAGCCATGCGTGCTTCAGTGCATGAATCACTTCCTTACGGGACCATTTGCTCCATAAAAGCGTTTGCCTCCAGATCCTTGTTCTAGCCATCCCTTGGGATCATCAAAGCCTGTTCAGTCCCCCGAGTTTCAAGATTCAATAGCAGATTGAAAATGCAATAGCAGAATTGACGGATGCTGTCCATCACCAGCTGGCCCAATGCTGTGCTATTGATTTATCTGGGATGTGAAGGAATGTTTACCATTCTTTCATTTACGAAGAGAGGAATAATGACTTTTTTTTTTTTTAATGCTTCCCCTTCCTCCCTGTAGATAATAAGTTGCTTGCTGAAGCAAGGGTTTTCCATGGGCAACGTTTAACAGATGTGTTTTGAATCCTTCCTCAGCAACCAAATGCTTGCAGCAGTAACATGCCTCCTTCTGTATCCCAAAACCAGCCATATGGTTAGCATCAGACTCTTCTTTTTGATACCCTACACAAGCCAGACACAGGTTGTTTCTAGTTACTGTCATGGACAGTCGCCCCATCTGCTCCCAAGATCACCTCTGCTCCCTGGACTTGCAGAGACTGGACCTACTGGCCTCAAGCCCCAAGAGGGCTGTCCAGAGATCAGGAAGGTGAGAGGAGATTCGGTGTTTAAAACAGGTTTCTCCACGTTTAGCGTTCCAGCAGGATAACCAAGCGACCAGGCTGCTCTGGTCCTGACACAGAGCACCCCTGTTAGCGCAGCCTGTCTCCTTCAGCAGATGGTCCCCCCCCGGGAACAGCGAGCTCCCCAAATCCGCGGGGCTCCCCAGTCCCACCCATCCCATAGGCACTGGCGTGGTCCCAGCTGCAGATGGACGGACATATGGGGCGCGGAGTCAGCTGGGATTAGTTCCCTCGCCCAGCCAGACCCCGTCCTGCTTGGCAGGGAAGGACGTGCTCATCTCCTCTCCCTCTGCAGTGTGACTGCCCATCCCAGAGAGGACATGCCAGGAAACCTCCAAGCCAGGAAACGTGGAGGGTGACCCCATCAGCCGAGAGGGTAACAAGTGGCACACCAGACACAAACCACCACCTTCTCCACTCAGTTCCCCTCCGCAGCAGCCGGCTCCACGCCCGAGCAGCACAGCAGTGCTCGGGGAGATCCGGACGAGCTGCCCTCCTCCCTCCCGGACAGCCGGCGGGGTCCCCGCGGCTGGAGCAGCTCAAGGAAGCGCAGGGCCCTGCCGGCTGTCGGGAAGGCAGCGCTGATCCATGGGGATGGCAGACGCTGGCAGGCCCTGTGCCAGCAGCGATAGCGCAGTGCCTGCCCGGAGACCTGCAGCATCCACCGCGCAGCGCTCGTCTGCACCAGAGACATCACTGCCAGAACAACAACATTAACGAGTCCTGGCTAATTAGCGCCTTTGTTTAACATAACCCAGCTATTCACCAGGCTGGCTGCAATTCCGTGGATGCCGCCTCAACCCGCGTGCAGCCGGGGTTTGCAGCAGCAGCAGGAGGGAGCAAGAAGGGGCTCGGCAGGGGTTCGCTGCACCCACCGCCAGCTATTTTGGCACCAGCTGGTTGTTGTCAGCACACTGACAGACCTGCTCCTGGAGACACGCTCGCTACCGCTCTCCGAAATGGAAAATCCTAGAGGAATGTGGGAGGGCAAAGGGCACACAACGCAGAAATTCATGGCAAAAACCAGGCCCATCTCTGCCTGTTGGCAGCTTCAGGGTCTGTAAAGGGAAAAAGAACAATTTGACCCAAAGTCAGGCTCACTATTTTCACTGCAGAACAGTGTTCCTAAGCCAGGAGGGTTGTTGTACAAACACAGCTTGGTCCTGGGGGGGGACTGAGCATCCTCTTCACCCCAGGAGTTGTGCACTCTACAAGAACAGCCTCCCTGTCCCAGCGAAGGGGATCTGGCTTTTTAAGACAAAAGGGAAGACTTTTGCAAACTAAAGCAGAGAAAGGCACCCACTTCTCACGGGTCAGCACCGGCAAAGTTCCTCCTCTGCAGCAGGATGGCTGGGCCAAATCCTGCCATGCCAGATAGGACAAGGAGCTGCTTGGTGCCCCTGTCACGGATGCCATCCTGTCCCTCCCGCTGGCATCCCCTCTCTGCTCCCCAGAGAAGTCCTGGCCCCAGCAGGTGACATCGGTGAGCTGGCAGGGAGGTGGCAGCCTGGCTTTCTGGGCTGGCAACCGGGCACAGCCCTGGGGCTGAGGCAGTTGCCCGGACACCCCTGGGGGCCAAGGCTGGAGCCAGCCCTGCCCCAGCACACACGTGTGTGCTCCCAGGTGCTGCAGCAAGCGCTGAGGAACCAGCATCTCATGCAGGAAGAGGTGTTGCTGACGGGGTGTGCGACAGCCGGCACGGCTACAGCCACCCCTCTGCACACACCTAACGCAGCGTGTGCCCCCCAGCCCACCTCCCGTCCTCCTCGTTTCACGCTCTCCGTTGCTGCTCTCCCCACCCTGCTCAAGACGTACCCTCCTGTTCACATCACGCTCTTGCAAGCGCCCTGGTTGCCTGCACCCGCATCTCCTCCCTGCCAGACAGAGCTGGACGCTGCGAGCGGTGCAGAGCCCGGCACCGACAGACCCCGCCGAGGAGAAGCCAGCGTCCAGCCACACTGCGGGGTTGGGGGGGGAGCTGCAGAGGCTGTGTGTTTGTGGCCACCCCTTGCTCTAAATGCAGCTAGTTTCACGTCATTAACCAGCAGCAGGTGACCAGCACCAACGGCAGTCCTGGCCCTCTGTTTTTCGGGCTCCTCCAGGAGGGTCTGGCCTCTCCGCAGCTCCGTTTCGGCACTGTTCCCAGGGTGTCCCCACCACCCAGCCCTCATCGCCAGCTGCGGAGGGCTGCACGGATGCTGCCCGCGCCAGGAGGGAAGCTCCGGGAGCTGTGTTACCCCACCGCCTTGCCAGCTGGCTCTGCGGAGCGAGATCCTCATCCAGCCCCTCTGCCACCCACCTCCGCTCGGTCCTCTCCTTCACCGCCCATTTTCCTTTGCTCCTCCTGTTCTTCGCTGCTTCTCCTGCCACCCCCTGCTTTCTCCTCCCCCTCCATCACACATCCTACTCCACATTTGCTCTCTCCCTCCTTATCGCCATTTGCATCTCCTCCTCCCAGATACCTCCATAATGCATTTCTGCAAGATACCTCCCTCTGCATTTAATTTCTATTTTCTTTCCTGCTTCCTTTGGACAGGTTTGGACCTCGCTTCCCAATCAAGCCTCCTGACTGCATGCACGGACTCCAAGGAGACAGACATTGGCACCAACAACGTCCCCACCCCAAGACAGCCAGATGCCTCCTCCCCTCCACCTCAGGAGTCTTCCCTCTTTCTTAAACACAAGCATCACCATGTTGAACAACCACCCACCTCTAGATCTCCCTTCATTTATCTGAAGGGGGAAGCACCTGAGGTTTGGTGGTGGTTGACCATCCCAGGATACCCGTGCCAGGGTTGGTAAACAACCTCTCCAGCTACACCTACCCCCGCAGAGTCCAGGGGCTGCTACACGTGGATGGGACCCAGGCTCCAAACCAGGAGCCCAAAGACTCTGCAAGGGCAAGGGTGGGGGATGCCAGTGAGATATAAAGAGGAGAAATGAAGGTGCTGCCTTGGAGGTGGCTCAGCTCAGCAGGAGAGCTGTGGTAATCCAGTCCTTCCTGCCAGGGCACATCCACCTGAGAGAGCTCCACTCCATTCCCTTCCACCCCAGACAGAGGTGGAGAGAACAAATCCTCTGCAATTTGACCTTGAAAGCCCCGTATGACTGAGGAGCCTGCTTGTCTGGAAGATCCTTCTCATCTCATGACTCAACCGTGACAAGCATGTCTCACAAGCAGACCTCTTGAAAGCACACATGGATTAAATGCTCTCCTTGATGGTCCCTCAGCTCCCAGACTTGTCCCACCAACGCGTGAAAGAAGGTCCTGGTACATGGGCACCCAGGGCTCCCCCAGAGGGTGTAGCAGGACCATGGGGGAGGCTGCAGAAGTCTCTGACATGCTCAGAGAACAACTGGGCTGCTCCAGCTTTAATGACTGATGGAAACGAGCAGAGCTACCGCAGGCCAGGGTCTACTTTATCATCTTATTTTACAGCCTGTCAGAGACCGTGCAGGCCAGAGGAGACGTGCCCTGCTTCTCCCCTTGGTGGGACGAACATCATCAGTCAAATCAGAAGAGCCAAGAGGGTGAGGGGAGAGACAAGAGGAAAGGAGGGAGGCAGAACAAGTGCAGAGAGATAAAAGAGAAGGAGATGGAAGCAAATATCAGAGTTTGAGCAGGAACTACCTTTCTTGGACACTTTCCTCCCCTCCTTAACTGAGCTGTGTTTTTTAGTGGCTTTATGGGTGGTGGCAGCTTGCGGCACACAGGTGAGGTGCACGGGGAGTCCAGCGGCTGACATCAGAATAGCCGTCATGCCTACAGCGGGTACGAAATCAACATGCAGGAAGGAAACAACGGGGAAACACATTCATTAAAAAAAAAAATTAACCTTTCAAAGAAAATTTAAAAAAAGATAAAATAAAACAAAACCCAAGCCCTTCATTCAGAGGACATAAAACATCCAAGAGGCAATGGGGCTGGACTCAGCACAGGGACAGGATCCAGAGGCTTTTCAAGGGAGACAAATTAAAGTGGGGAAACATGGGCATAAGTCTCGCCCCTGACCCTCTGGGGTGGTGTGTGAGCAGGACCTTCCTCTTTGCCTTGGCTATAGGGCTCCTCAGGCATTGACTCTGCGGCGCTGCAAAGTCCTCCTGCTCACCGCAGCCCTGACCTGGGGACATGAAGGACGAGGGGCATCACCCCTGAAGGTCCTGCTTGGCTACTCCCCACCTAGATCTATGTGTTTCAAAGGCATCGCATTAAATCGATGCCCAGAGTGCAGCTTAACCACCTCCAAACACCGCGGCAGTGTGGGGCAGACCATGGGCTGGAGCTGCCCCACTGAGTCCCCTGCCAGGCGAGCCCCACAGTGGCAGCCCCACACCATCTCGTCTCCTCCTTGGCACTCCACTTTCCCTAGCACCCCCAGCTGCAGTGCAATTCTCACCCTCCCCCAGCCCAGCCAGCTGTATTCATGGGATGCAGTTTGTTAAAGCTAATGAATCATTAAAAAGGACAGCCATTCCCTGAAGGTAAAATTGGCACACGGAGAGCTACAGGACTGATCATGCTGATCTAATGTGATGTTTGCCTGTGAAAATACAGGCCGGTTACAAGTCATAACATTTCTAAAGGTAGCACATCGCTGTTAAACTTCCATTCAAGAAAACACCTGCCTTTGCTTTCCCAAGAAGCAGCTTCCCACCTGCAAAAGCCATTGCCAGAACTTAAAAAAAAAAAAAAAAAAAA
>VYZM01021329.1:73212-91440 GCA_013398915.1 Dromas ardeola | reverse complement strand
AAAAAAACAAAAAAACAAAAAAACAAAAAAACATATGCTTCTGGTTGCAAACCAACAGCAAATAACCTAAAAGCCAGTGTTTCCCCCAAAGTTGCCTCAGAGTAGACCATGCAAAACCACATCCTAACGCTACGGAAAATCTTGCCAGCATCCTGCACCGTAATTCACAGCCAAAGCTGAGATTTCTAAGGTTTTGGTGTTTTTTTTTGTTGTTTTTTTTTTTTTTTCCCCCAAGCCTCTACTCATCTGGGTTGGGAAAGGAAGACAGAGGAGCACATTTGTCAGGACAAAAATGAGGTACCTTGCCCACACATGACTGAAACTCGCGTTATGACGGGAAGCATCAGCCAGTTTTGCGTGCAAGTGGTAAGACTATTTTCTGCCTCAAATATGCAACCAGTCAAGAACCTGCTTATGACGAGAAATCCCCTGCCCAAAGCCTGTGTTGCTGCCCCACAAGCAGAACTACCCCTACGCAGTGCCGACCGCGTTTTGCGCCTCCTTCACGTAAGGTCCAATAAATATTCCAGAACCCATTCAGGTCCTTTCTTGATACAGGAAGTTGGATGCTTTTACTAAAACTTTCTCATCTACGGACCAAAGACAGACAGAAAGGGTTTCACAAGACGGGGAGAGGGGCCCAGATGGACGAAGTCATTTCCCCAGGGTTACCCAAGAACCTTTGGCGGAGCTGCTCCGGCCAGAAGACCATGCTGCCCAACGCATGGTGAAACCACACGCTTCCAAATGGAAATAGATGACACCAAACCAGGCAGGTGTGGATCACCCTTGTTAGGTACCACTGTTGTTGATCTAGATCCGAGGCGTAGCCCCTCTAGTTCCCAGGAGCTGCAGAGCCAGTGGAGGATCTTCAAAGCATGCAGGTGTTGAGTTAGTACCCCTCACCCTACTGACAGCACCAGGCTGTTCCCAGCAGGGACAGCCGAGGAGAGCCCCTGACGCCGCTACAAGCCAGCATGTCTCCAACTGAGCATCACATCCAGATATTTCACAATCAGAATAACTTCCTTTAAGTCTTGAACTAAAGACCGCAAAACTATTGCGTGCTCTCAACCCCGGTCTAGGCCAGCAGTCCTTCACTACTCCCACGGAGCCTTATGGAAGAGCGTAAATGTTCCCATAGCAAGAGCTACTTGTTTTTTGAATGAGTGGGTACAACTGAATGCCAGAAGCCCAGCAACAGCACCAAAGCTGCCGTCTGCATGGGCATCAGGCAGGTACGTTCCCCTTTCAGCAGGTTAAAGGACAGTCGAAGGCATTCCCAGAAAAGCTGTACCAACTCCTGCTATTAGAGAGCCCAGAGGAACACTGTTCTTGAGAAACAGGCGAGATGCTGGACCTCCCCACAGCTGGGGGAGATCATCTCAGACAGCCTCACCCCACCGAGGCGGCAAAATGCAGTTCCCCAGGACCAGTAAAGTTGTCTCCAAAAAAACCCACTTAGCGCTTCTAAGCGCTCATTGCAAAGACTGACATTTGAAAAGCAAGTCCAAAGACTAACAGGGATTATCACCACCTACGCACAGCTGACTGATAGGCAAATGCAAAATTAATGCTTTCGTAAGAGATCAATACTGTCTCGTTAACATTAACATGCAGAGCTCATGTAAAAAAAATAATAGAAGAACACGACAGAAGCAGAGGCTGAACAACCGACTTCAGACTCTTAATGGTGGAGGACAAAATGCTGCCTTCAAAAATCAGACTTCAGTGAAGAGCACAAGCCACAGAACCTCAGCTGAGTTCAGTTGCCCTCTAGCACAGCCCCTCTCATACCTGGAATAACACATCCAAAAATGCCTGCCAGCATCATGAATCATCACAAAGAAAATAAACATTTATTCCAGGAACTTTCTTTCATTTTATAAGCTGCAAACACATCCACAGCTCCACACAGATATACAGCACAGGGAAACATGGGACTAGGCGAATTAACCCAACCAAATGGTCTCCCATGGACAATCTTAAATTGGCCACGAAAAGATAGTTTTCCTCTTTTACCTTCTGCTGCCTTTGGAGAAACACACAATGAATCATCTTCTGCAGACTCAAATCAAGAGAGCATTCAAAAAGGGGATGTTCTGGTGTTACATTGCTCTTCTGGCTCATCTCAAAACCCAGCAGCAATGCTTCCTTTACAGTTCTAATACAATACTGGAAATCTCACCATCTAACAATCCTCCCACAAGTTTGGTGACAAGAGTCCCCAGCAAGGGATCTCCTCTGATCCAAGCCTTACGTGGGAGCGTGTGTTCATACAAAGTGCCAAAACAGAGACACACAACGCACCTGCAGGTCGATTCTCCCATTCTGATCTGTGGACACAACAATTTAAATTCAGAACTTGTTGTAGGCATCCCCGGACTTATGTCAGGAGTAAATGTGGCCCTGGACCTGGATAAATTCTCACCTGAATATGCAAGGGCCAAGCTGCAACAAGATAAACTTGCCCAGACCAAGGCTGCTTTGGACACCCATGCGTTCCTGCGAGAGTTCCTGCTGCTCACTAGATACTCCAGGAGCTTGAAAAATATTATTTAATATGTTCACACCTTCCCTTGGCCACTGGGTTTTTTCCCTGCAAGGACTGCAGCAGGGAAGAGACAGAAAGCCTTGCAAAGCATCCTTCGGCATCTGATCCCATCCTATGTGATCAGCAACCACACTCAGAGAACAGCCTCTTCTCTCTTGCTCAAGGCATCTGTTTGGCCAGAAGTACAACGTTACTGATTCTTTGGGGTAAAATTATTTTCACTGGAGCTATGACAACATCCACCAGCTTTTCTCAGCCTGCCGTGTAAATAAGGGACTTTTGCAATATCCTGTGCAGAAGCTGAGCATGCGAAAAACAACCTTGGATAATGTAATGAGCCTTGACCACGCTCTTGCTCACATACCCAGCCGAACATGCCCCTCCAGTCACTGGCTCTGGCTACCGACCTGTGTTTGCACAGACCTCAGACTGGTATGTCTTTGGTTCCAGTCCCGGATTTAAGCAGGTAGAGGGGAAAGGGCAGAGCTTACCTTCAAATACCATGAGATCCCAGAGAAGGATTGCTCGTTTGTATGATTATATCCACCAGCAAAATGACTATGGTTAGCATTTTCCCAAACGCCCCAGCTCTAGGAATCATGCGAATGAGAAACACTTGGTTTCATTTAACAAAAAGCTCATTTCCAGCCTTCATCTTAAAATAGTATTAGAAGGGCCTTCACACGACTGCCTAGTCCACTCCCCAGCCGTGAGGCACACCAGCTAAACTCCATTATTCCCAAGAGATGTTAGTCCAGATGATCCTTAAATCCTGTGGTTCAGCAGTTTATGCTTAGACCTCTGCTCTGGCATTTCACCATACTGACCAAATAACTCACGGGGAAAGAAAATGCTTATAGACAAGTTTTCACATGCACCTTGAAGTATTAAAATAGTATTAAAGAAAGCAAGAAAAAATATTTTTTTTTTTTTTTTGTACAAAACATGGTTTTAAAGTCAGCTTCATGATTTCTGGGATCCCAAGTGGTGCTTTTAGAAGACGTGGGGTTGAGAGTGTTACAAACGCCTCACTCAAATCCCCAGGTGCCCATCACACAAATGAAACCCAGCTCCTCCTTCAGACCCGCAGAATCCCCCGTCCCCTGTTTATCCACCAGAAATTCCCTCTGCATCCGAGAGATGCACCTGCAGCATTTCTTGAGATCACCCGCAAAATTCGGGGGTTTTATCCCTCCTGCTTCAAACCAGAGCCAAAGCTGCCGAGAGGCACCTCGGGATGGAGACCAAGGGTTGGGAGACTTCTGGACACGCTTCCCAGAATAAAGCCACCTTCAGTTCCCATATGAAACTGCCCTTTCACCCCACGTCACCACAGAGCCATCGGGTTCTCCTGCCTTTCCACCAGTGATGCTGAAGGAAGCAGTCGAGCAGCAGGGACCGGAGGAACAAAAGGGGCCCAGCCTGCGTGTTAGAGAATAACCTGAATAATAACTAACTTCAAACACCATCTGCAGGATTTTAAATATGAACAAAATACCACTTCCCAGAAGAGGTTCTAGAAACAGAGCGCGAAGCATAGAGGGGAAGAAGGTGTCCCTAAAGACCCAGCCAATTAACGTTTCGATAAAATTTGGCCTTTTTGCCAGTACTCTGCTGCTTGCTTTTTACCAGAAATGTTCACAGAGATTTATTTTCCTTTCGCTTGCTAATTAACTTGTCCAGATCTTTCCTCTGCTTCTAAGTGATTTTAAAGACAGACTCAAATTCACATTTTTCCTCCTCCCTTGCACCTCTGAGGTCTGTTACACTTGGCAGAAGGCAGCACAGGGCCGATCAAAGCTGTGACCTACGGAGACCTGGATCTGAAGGAGACGCTAGTCCCGGGGAGTTGCTTCTGCCCTGACCACTCTCAGCCCAGGCCATGCAGCTCTGCCCTCCCCTGCAGCTCAGCCTGCCTTCTGGAGAGCTGATGATTATTAAAATGAATTAACTACTCCCCCTTTTGCACCCCCAGCCTCCAACAACAGAGGCATCAACTACAAGCATAACCTTTTCATTTTATTTTATTAAATGGTGGTAAATGGCTTATTCTACTGGGCTCTCCTGCAGCCTTTTCTACCTAAACGTGGCACTACAAGGCACAAATGGACCATGCGTATTCACCTCTTCCAAATTAACAATGGATGACTTGCACATGTAGAAGGGAGATCACAGTTAACAACATTAACACAGCCTAAATTCACCAGGGCTCTTCATCTCTTTGCTGTATTTACCTTTATGTGATTAAGTACCTAATTACACAGTCAGTGCTAATAGCCAGGGGATGAAATTCAGAGCTTTGATAAGCAAAGGGAGTTGTTCTGCTCAGGTCATCCACCTAGAGTAGGTCTGAGCTTGACTTTACACCTCATTTCCACAAAGACTGGTTTGCTAACGGGGAGACAGATGGGCTACAGGCTGTGAAAGGACACTCAGTATTAGTCTTTACACAGTGCCCACTTGGCTACAGAGACATGCAAGGCACAGTTTTCATGACGGTCATAACATCAGACAACTAGAAACCTCAGTCCTGGGCATTGTTTTTAGGCAGGGTAAAGCCTGATGCTCGGGAGAAGACCAAGCACCATCACCTTTCCTGGAATAAGGTGGTAACCATTTTCTCTAAGAGAGAGAACGTAACTGTTTCCACTTGCTCAGAAGCAAAGTTTGGTGTCCAAGGAACTAATAACCTCCACAGACCATGCACGGACAAGAGCCAGAGCAAGAAGAGGGTTAATAGATACTCTGTAGTGTCTGAAACGGGTACAGAAAACCCCAGAAAACACCACACATCAGGCCTTTTCCACTCATCTACCCCCACGTTACCACGTCGCGATATGATTTCAAGTGCACAGTCGGTGTCGGTACGGAGAAGACATCTGCTCTTGGCAGAGCACCCATGTCCCCAGGCACTGCCACACCAGGGTCCCGCGGTTTGGCGCTGGCTGAGTCAAAACAGAGCAAACGCACCGACGGTTTTTGGCATGGAAACGCTTCCCCCGAAAGCTGCAAGCGCGAGTTGTCGTTTTCAAGGCAACGCCATTTCATGTTTAACAGGCAAAACTACTCTGAAAAGGAGCACTGAAAACTGGCACCTTCATCCCTCCCAGACACACTCCTCAGGTATATTTAGCATCATATTCGCAGGTTTGGATGATAACAAGCAAACCTGGATTCTGCTGCCACAGGAGACAACACCTGATTCAACCTCTGTCCCCTCCTTTCCCCAAGATGAGGCATCACAATAATTTTTTCAAGCTAAAGACCACCTGAGCTTTTGTAATAAAGCCACATTTAAAAAAAAAAAATCACATCAAAAACCACACACCATCTCACACCACTCTTTCCCCTCGACTTTAAAAAAAGGTAGCAAGTAACAGCTAGCACTGAGCTTGAGCCGTGTGCTTCTCCCCAGCTACTTTCTCATCCACACCTACAGGAGAAAACAAATACCCAACCCTCAAATAAACCTGCTCATTTTGAGAGCCTCAGGACCTGCACTGATGAGAAAAAAGAGTTACTAAGGTTTGACCATCCCGTTCTCCCCCATATTTGTCCTCTTGGCCTTACTGAAAAGTCTTTGGGCCTAAAAGCCTAAATGCCAGGGGCATTTCAGACTTCCTAAAAATTAACAAAGCAAAGTAAGTGCCACAGAAAGGTAAATTGCTTGTCATGTAATGCTAGAGATAGAGCAGGTAAAGCAGAGCACGATCCTCACCTGCCAGGGCCTGGTTCACCTTGCTGGGTTTGGGCATCTTGACCGGCAGGTTTGGGGCTCTAGAGAAAGAAAAGAAAAAGGGACAAGTTCAACAGCACAGATCAATCACAAACAGAACAGAGACAATTCAGCAGTGCGCTGTTCCAGGGGCCCTCAATACATTAACAAGGATTAATTGCTCAGATGAGCCCCACCTGGGACCCCCACCCAGGAACCCACTGATACAGCAGCTACACTTAAGGAGCCAAGTCCTTACCAAAGCTTTCTAGGAGGTTTACTTATCTCCAAGGTGGACCTCAGACCCATGTTGTAGGTAGCTGCTGTCTCTAGCCCTATCTCCTCCTGCCTGGATGCTGGGTCCAACTCATCCCATTCTCTTGCTGGGGTCTGATGGTGGACCCTGCCGTCAACCCCCTGCTCTGATCCCATGGAGCATCCCCGCTCCTGCTGCTCCACCACAGAGCTTCCTGTGAGCAGCCGACCTGCGCTACGACAGGTTGCTGCCCCAGCAGGCCCATGGCATGAGAATGCAGCCAGGAACAGATGGGATGCAGCAGACAAGGTTCATCTTAAACCTTCCAGGTGACTTGGTCTCCAACTGGAGAAACGTTGCTCACCAAAGCACTGAACCCTCATGCTGTATGAGAAGTTGCAGCTATACAGATCAAAGGAAGCATTATCACCCCCCACCGCTTTCCAGATGGGGAAACTGAGGCAAAGAAAGGCCAAGAAAAGCACACCAGCACACACTGCTGCAGCCCTGGGTTGAAGATCCAGTCTTGACTCTCCCTGCACATCCACAGGGTTACTGCAAGATGTGGGAAGAAGGGACGAAAGGTTGAAAGAGACTTAGAAGAGTTTGGCACCCACCTTCCTTTGGAAATCAAGAGAATTTGGACACCAAACGTCCCCTTTGGGTTCCTAACCTGTTGTTTTGGCAGCGTTTCCCAGCACTGGCAGCTGCACCTCAAGCTAGTTTGGGGCACAGGGGCAGCCAGGGTCATGCATTCAGCTGATCACAGAATCACAGGGTTGGAAGGGACCTCTGCAGATCATCTAGTCCAACCCCCTGCCAGAGCAGGGTCACCCAGAGCAGGTGGCACAGGAACGTGTCCAGGCGGGTTTGGAATGTCTCCAGAGACGGAGACTCCACCTCCTCTCTGGGCAGCCTGGGCCAGGGCTCTGCCACCCTCACAGGAAAGAATGTCCTCCTCGTGTTGAGATGGAACTTCCTATACTCAAGTTTGTGCCCGTTTCCTCTTGTCCTGTTGCCGGGCACCATTGAAAAGAGCAAGGCCCCATCCTCCTGACACCCACCCTTTAAGTATTTGTAAGCATAATGATGGTAAGCATTCGATGGCAGAAGCTAGGAAGGAAAGGGTGAGCAGCAGCATGAAAGCTGATGAGGGGGTCACTAGAGAAGAAAGCAAGCTGGAGCCACGCGAGCAAAGCAGGAACATTTGAAATCCAACATGCTGGCACAGAAAAGCCACCCATGGACTTTGTGTCAGGTGGCACACGTGCCTGTGATAGAGGCAGGCTCATGCATTAATACAGTGCAGTTAACACAGCTGCAGCTAGAATCATAGAACGTGTTGGGTTGGAAGGGACCTTTAAAGGTCATCTAGTCCAACTCCCCTGCGGTAAGCAGGGACATCTTCAACTAGCTCAGAATACACGGTGCATTCAGACAACCATCTCAAAGGACACCCCAAAACACATAAAATAATACCCAACCTGGCCAGCTTCTTAGGAATTCACAGAGCAGACTAAGGCAGACAAGTGCCCAAATGTACTTGTCCACTATCTAAGGAGGGAACCTAATTCTCTCCAGCTGGGATGCAAAAGCTGCCACTGTGCCCACAACAGCATCACAGACAGCGGTCCCTCAATTCAGCCACGCTAAGATCTTTGTCTGCATTTCCATGACAATGACCAGAGCTGAAAAGATCTGTGAGTGACGCATGGATGTCTTCCACCCTCAGGACAGGGAGGCACCCCCACCTCCCTTCTCTCCTACCTGCCGCAGTTAGAAATAGCTGAGCTCCCTGGAGAAACCCCCAGGCAGGACCCAGGGCTTGGCGCTGGCAGCCTGGCCAAGCGAGACCAGCTCTTCCAGACACTTAAAAAGCTCTCCAGACCACAGAGGTTTCCTTTTCGTCTCTTTCAAAGACTGTGTTTTCCCCTCTGCTGCCCTGAATTTTGCAACCGTCTTCAAGTGATGCAACAGATTGTTCTTCCTACAGCCCAATTCAAACCCAACACAGTGGAAATCCTCCCCTCAATTTCAAAGGGCTTTGAATCACATGCCGTCACTCCTCTTTATGACTTTTTTTTTTCTTTCCTGATTCAGCCTTTTCATCACAGCTCTTTCTCGGGTATTTCCCTCCTCCTTCTCTGTCTCATCCCTTCGCTTCATTTCTGCTCCTATGATCCCCTCCAGATGATGGCTAGTAGCAGAGCTGCTCCCTCTCCAGCTGCAGACAGGAGGGTATTTGAGGACCAGATAATAAAAAGGAACTTGAGAGATCTGCTCCCAAAAATCAGAGGGGTGTGGGACACCCCCTCCTTCCCTCCCACTGAGCAGCCAAGAAGACAACACGGTGCCTGGGCACCCCTCCACCCCAGTCTGTGACCCCACGCGTGACTGATACTGGAGAGCTTGTCCTTCATCGTCACACCACGAAGTGCAGCAGCCACCTTGGGTGCTTTCACTTCCCCATGGAAGGTAGAAATACAATAGAGCATGAAGCTGAACCTTCTGCACTGCCAGGAAAGCAGATGGGCAGCGGGGGATCCTTCCAAAGGGATGGAGGACAGGGTCATTACACCTGAGGTTGAAGAAAGCAAACCCGGAGCTGCTCTGGGAAGGAGACCACTACTAACCACGCTTCGAAAAGACCAGCAGAGAAATTCTTCACTCTTCTCTCCTGCATTGCGAGGCTCAAGTCCAAGTCACCCAGGAGCCAGAGGTTTTATGAAGTGAGAAGAGCCCTTGAGATTTGCAGAGGGAGATGGATAAGCAATTGATGCGTTTGCAAGCAATCAAGTTTTGGAAGCTGGGAGTGCACTGCAGATAAATTACTACCCGTCAGCCAGGAAACAGTCCCTGATCAGCTGCGCTCCTGGTGTAAAGGCAAAGTGTGTCAGCTTTGACTGCTGGAGGCTTTAAGCCAACTGATGTGATGATGGAGAAACCAAACACTTCTTATTTCACAAGGGCTAACACTCAGTTAGTGACATCTCAGCTAACAACGTCGTAGGATGTGCTGACCCATCCGCTCGACACCGTGTGAGCGTACCGGTGGGGCTGCCACGCACTGTGATTTCTTTTACATCTGCAGAAAGCCCAGACCTAAGGGCTGATGAAATCAAGGGAAATCCACCCTGCTTTGAGGTACCGCTGCCACAACGCTGCCTGGGTAGATTTGCAGCCGCAGTGCGTAGGAGGAAGTGTCGCCACGCCAAAAAAGGTGCAGAAACGCTTACTCAGAGCCTACCCCAGGTGTGATGTGGGGTTTTTTTGGAGAAGGAAGGGAAAGGGATAACAAGGAAGGAGTGCTGTGTCCAGTTCTGGGCTCCCCGGTTCAAGAAGGACAGGGAACTGCTGGAGAGGGGACAGCAAAGGGCTACCAAGATGATGAGGGGACTGGAACATCTCTCTTATGAAGAAAGGCTGAGGGATTTGGGTCGTTTCAGTCTGGAAAAAAGACGGCTGAGGGGGGATCTTAGCAACGCTTATAAATACTCAAAGGGGGGGTGTCAGGAGGATGGGGCCAGGCTCTTTTCAGTGGTGCCCAGCGACAGGACAAGGGGTAACGGGCACAAACTTGAACATAGGAAGTTCCATCTCAACACGAGGAGGAACTTCTTTCCTGTAAGGGTGGCAGAGCCCTGGCACAGGCTGCCCAGAGAGGTGGTGGAGTCTCCGTCTCCGGAGACATTCCAAACCCGCCTGGACGCGTTCCTGTGCCACCTGCTCTGGGTGACTCTGCTCTGGCAGGGGGTTGGACTGGGTGATCTCCAGAGGTCCCTTCCAACCCCCACCATTCTGTGATTCTGTGATATTGCTACTGTAGTATAACACAGGCTGCACCTCGACTTGGAGAGCAGGCTCGCGAGCAGCACGAATAGACGTATTTAGTCCATCAGCTCAACCTCAAGCTCCAGTATCGCCACGCCAGCGCTGGCTTCTTGGGAGAGCGCCAGAGGCAGGCTGGGGTGAGGTCCTGCTGATTTACTCAAGGCAGGCTCAGTCAGGAGAAAACTTGATGCAGGCGTGCTGGTCGGGGTCTCAGGTAAGGGAGATCTGGAGAGCATCAGTGCAAGAGCAATCTGCAGTGTGGAGAGATGAGAGAGATCCACCAAGAAACCCGCTCCTGCTGCCTCTGCTGCCCACAGATGAGATTTCAAACCAGCCAGTGCCTTTGACTCCTAGAGAAATGTCCAGGCTGTGCTTACAACACTTGAAAGTCAATGCCTGAATTCTCTGAACGTTTCCTGATATCGATTCCTCCTCCCTGGTCCAATTGTTGTCCTGCCATTCCCGCAGCTCCTGCTCTGTGTGCTGGAGGTGACCGAGTGCAACAGGGGTCACCAGGTTGTGAAGAAAGGGATGCAAAATAAAACAGTCTTCAAAGATTCAACAAGAAGATCCTGATAAGATTTCCCACCACCAGTTCCCAGGCAATTTGCCACAGGGGGCAGACGAGGCAGTCTGATATTTCAGCATGACAAAAGCACTCGCTTCTCCAGAATTTCAAGATACTGCAAGACCAGCGAGACACTAAGCACATGACCAGAGAGGAAGCGTGGTGTCCATGACTGCTGCCATTTCAAACACTGAGTGGCCAGGTTTGAGCTGAACGTCACCTAAGCCACACGTACACAATATCCTAAGGGAGCAGAAGTGGGGAAGTCTGTAGCAACTCGCCCCCTCCACCTGATACAGCCCTTTCTTCCTTCCTCTCTCCCTGCACACCAGCCAGCGGTCCACAAATTCCTGTTACACAGCATCTTTGTGACCCTCTGGACAACAGCCAACACTTCTCCTCCCAGATCAGGGCTGCATCCAGCCCTGACTCACATTAACACCAACCGCTATCGCAACACCCAAAAGTCTAACCTTCTCCCGGGGCTAACCGAGCGTACGATGACACTAATGACCACACAGCAGTTTCTCCCCTACCTTTCTTCTCAAGAAGATGCCAAAACCCAGACCCAGTCTCTCTAAAAGAGGACCTTTTGGTGGGCTGCTCGCAGCCACGTGGATGGGTGGTTTTGCTCCTGGCACCAAGCAGAGGAGATTCCCCTGCTCCCACTCGGGAAGAACACCCGGCAGTAGAACCACGGTGGCTAACTGAGGGCTGCAGGATAAGTCACAATGGGCCCAGCGGAGCCAGCACCGAGCAGAACCCCCCACCATCACCCTTGGAACCCATGGGTGTGCCTACAGACAATGCTGAAAGATGTGAAGGAGAGAGGAAAGGAAAGGAAAGGCTCTGCCCAGGTTCTGGTCCCTCAGTTACACCTCCTGACCCTTTAAAGCACTGACCGTGGGTTGTTCCCCATGGGAGATTTTGGGCTGTAGCACCAGACGTTTCTTAGGAACACCACAATACTGTAAGCACCCATGCCCAGCCCTCATGACCCCTGTTCCCCGGGCTTTTAAACAAAATCCTCCCCCCCGAGCTGCCTGTCTTATTTGTAGACACAACCCAGACCAGCACCCAAAGCCGCATAAACTCAGAGGGGCCAGCGGAGCTACAGTGGGGATTTGCCTGGCTGGGGCACTAATTAATATAACCCCCAGAAGATTGTTTCCTGCAGCTTTACTTGCTCATATTACAAGCAGGGCACCCCTTACTGTGTTTCAGGAGTGCCCTTCTCTGTAATTAGCCAGCAGAGTGGGGGGGGAAGAGGGTAGCTCTCGCCCCAGGGATGGATGCTGTGCCGTGCAGGGTGGGAAGGATGATGCCAGGAGCTGGCTGGGAGCCGAGGGAGCTGACCCCCGCTTCACAGATGCAGTTAACAGCACCGATATAAGGACACGACCCTTGCCATGGCACACTCCATCTGCAGGCTTCAGTGCCGTCTGTGAGACAGGCCGGATTCGTTAACTGTGTATAATACACGGGAGGAAACTAATGCACCAAGCAGCAAAATAACTTGCCCACATGTATTTAATACATTAGCAGCAGAGCCAAGGATATTAGCATCTATTTAAGCCTTGGCACTCCTCTCTGGGTTTTCCAGCGACTTTCGCCCTCTTGAGAGCACGAGGAAATTAAACCTGCATTTTGAAGTGCCTGAACTCCACCCTCTCCCACACCAGCATCCGCAGCAAGCAGGAAATATATTTAATCGCTGCCAATGCCACAAAAGCCCAGGCATGCTCCTAACAGCCCGTACTGGGGGCTATTCCCGCCTGCCTATTAGAAATAACCGTCACAACCACACAGGGAGTTAGGCAGCTTTCCAGGATGAGCTACACCTCTTTCTCAGCCCTGCAGGAGAGCTGTTTGCTTCAGTGCTGCCATTTTTAGCTGTGTTTCCTAAAGAAACTGGGTGTACAGAACTGCACCATCTTTCAGTCTCTCCCTGATAGCTTTTGAGCCCTTCTGCCAGTTGCAGCTCAGCTCCCAGAGGCAGGAGCTGGGTCATCCCTGCAAGCTTTGTGAAGATAAGCAGTTTTGTAAAAGCAAGTAATCCGCCCAGGGCTGCTTTGAAGCCAAAGGCTGCGGGGTGAACACAACACAACCTTTATTAGACACCAGAGGATCCACCACAGCCCACTGCTCCCTTCCCTTCGGTCTCCGAGCACGGGCCAGCACAGGAATTGCACATCACAGCTAAGAGGAATGAGCAATGCTGGATGCAGACAGAAACCCTTGGCAGGATAATTAGTGCAGGGTAATTAGCGCTTCGTCTTCACCGCCACAAAGGCCGCACTATTCAGTGATGCAGGAGGAGAGGGGGCAGCGAGGAAAGGGGAGCTAACCACCACGTCAGGTCCAGCCGAGGGGGGAAGATGGGGAATTTAGGGGATAAAATAACCCAGGAATGTTCTGGGCTTAGGAATTAAATGAAACACATTGTTAAGAGTTTGCTACTCAGGTTTCCCCTAATTCACAGAAATTAGAGGATTTTCTGATGGAACATGGGTTTCTCGAGCCTGAGACTGTAACCCCAGCCAGGAGCAATTACACCCACCCAGCGGCATTTCCGACTCAAACCCAGCACGGGGGTGACAGAGGAAAAGCCATCTCGAGCTGTTCCCTGGTGCTGAAAAAGTCCCTTTCACATACGGCACTGTACTGCAAGACAGAGATTGTCCCCCTGCGTGCATCCGGCTGGCTGGCAGGGAGGAGGGAGAGCACCCCTGGCAAAACTAATCCCAAAGGGCTGGAGATCCAGACATCATCTGTCATCCATGAAGAGCCACCAAGGCACATTTTTGTTCTACCCTTCTCTGAGGTCCGTTTAGGTGAGCCCCCAGCTGCTGGCTCCCTCCAGGCTCAGCGCACAGGCTCCATCTGCGATCCACACGTGCTCCTGCTGTGGGGTATGGCTTCTGCAGCCAAGTCCAGTGGAAAACACCGGTGTTGACGAACAGAAAGGGAGTCGTAGAGATAAAGACAGCTCCTGATGTCCTGCCTGCAAAACCACCTCCCTGAGAAGTCCTGTAGCCCAGCGGCATCCCCGCGTCTGGGCCAGGCTTGGGTTCTGCCAAGGGTTCATGTCACACTTGCCATGGCAAGCCCAGGCAGGGCACCCATGCTCAGGGCACGCTTGCGCCCCAGCGGGGACAGCCAGCCAGGAGAGCAGGGACCAAAGCTCACAGCTGGGGCTGCAGGGTTTGCACAGAGGGTGCCTGTCACACAAGCCTGCCAGCACTCGCACGCTCCCTTCCCAGCATCCGAAGAGCTTTCCCCACATGGCACGTTCTGCTGTCCCCAAGTTAAATCTTTATTTAACTGTACAATCCCTTCGCATCCCCCAGAAAGGCTGGCTTGGCCAGGGGTTATTGCCAAGACACCAGCCACCTCACGCCTTGCACACCACGAAGAGCTGAGCTGCAAAACAGGCTGCAACAGCCAGACCTCGACCAGCCACTGCATTGCTCGTCCACAGCCAACGCCACCACCGGTACCACAGCAGTCCCAGTGCGGCAGGAGGGCTCTGTGCTGGCCAACATGGAGGGGACCAGATGCTCCTGCCACAAAAGCCACCTTCAGCAGTGCTTGAGAAGGGACCAAGCTGGAGCAGCTGAGCAGGGAGCGTGGGGGCATACGCCAGCCCCAGAGGGCTGTTGCATTAACCCAGCACAAGCTCTGCCAGCGCTCGCCTGCTGGAGGGTTTAACCAGACGCTCAGAGCTGCCCCGGCAGCTCCTGGGACCCAGACAAGCAGGCTGCCATGACAATGTCCTCCCCAGCACCCAGCCTGGGCACCTCCAGGTCTCCTCCTGGCTGTCCCTCTCCTCCCAGTTAGCATCGCCTGGGCTTTGGGCTCAGTTCATGGTAAGGAGCCCGTGACGCCCATCTCTCCCATCCTCCCCTCCTTTCAGGACAGCCTGTTCCCCCATCAATAGCATACAACATACCCAGACCCTGATCTGCTACAGACAGGCTCACAGGGCAACTGCTGCAGCATTTGGCTCTTCGTTTTGAATCTTCCCACCCTGAGAATGACTTTGCAAGTCACGCTGAGGCTCTGGGGAAGGACGGGGGCTCCAGGCAGCCCAGCAGCCCCACGCACTGACCAGTGGCTCCTGTGAGAGCGGGGGTTTGGCAGCTTCTTCAGGAGACAGCAAGAGCCTTGCTGGGGACTCCTGCAGGCAGTACTGAGATCTGATTTTTAGTCCTATTCAAAGGTGACTGGAACAGAGAAGTATTGCGGATGCTTAAGACGCCACGAAAAATCACTGCATGCAAAGAAAGCCCCAGAAAAAACCGTGAGAGAGAAGAACAGGATGCGGGAAATCATTTCACTCAGATAACCCCGAAGAGGGAAAGTCTCCGACAAGATTACACCACTAAGGAAAATATCTCAAGGTTCACCATCTTGCTTAAAATACAAATGAGATTCAAACTAAACCTCAAACCCCTGTGCCTCATGTGATTAGAATGTGTTTTCAACATCCTTCTAGACATCTTATCGCTGTATTCACTCAGGGCGGCATGGACAGGTAAATCAGCCCTGGCAAGTTCCCCTTTAGTTTCCGGAGTGCTCACACAGTGGTTCAGCACCTGGATTATTTATGGTGAAATGCGTAAACTGCTCTGTACGCTTCCAGCCATTTACAAACAGAGGGAGCAGTCAGACAGCCCTTGCTTGGTCCTCACTTTAATGCTGGCAGATACTCGGTGCAAGTATTATCCCAGACAGGCCACAAAGACCTCTGCTAGCAAAGGCTTGCGCACAGAAAGAGCTAAGACCCTGAAAGCCGATTAAGGGCAATCTGGCTTGGTTTGGGTGTCCAGGCTTCACAGAGGCCACCCTACAAGAACACAGAGGGAAGCGCCCCGCTTTGCAAGGGTGACACTGATGTCCCCCAGCCCCAAAATCCCCCCTGGAGCCCAGTGCTGCAGCCCCGCTCCGGCCCACAGGGGATAATTGACCACAGCTTGGCCCAGGAGCCCACAGCATGGAGAGGAGCTGAGCTGTCAGACCACAAGACTCTGCTTTTCATTTAACCGGCAACAGCCAAAAGGCCTGAAAAGAAGCGAAGCCCTTCCTCCCACACCTGTAAGGTGCAAACAGCCCTCCTTCAGCTCCAGCCGCTCAGTGATGGGAGCTGAAATCCTGCTCTGTGAGATGCACACCAGTTTCAGCCCTGCCAGAGCAGAAAATGGAAAATGGTGAAAATGGATCCCACCCAGCATGGGTGATCCATCCATACAAGCTGGAGCATTTGAGGGGTGACAGCTCAAAGAACCAAGGAAAGCTAGACCTCAACTAGCACTGCAACAACTGCCAGTCCTTCCTTCAAAGGAACCAGCTCCCTCCAGAGAGCCAGAGCCCACCCTGAGCAGCCAGCCAGGAGAGGGTCGCTGAAGAAAGACAAAGGGAAAGGACATGGCAAAACCCTCACAAGGTGAGGCTTAGCTTGATTTTAAATCACTTACAGTCCTGCTTGTGCTTCCAGGCTTCCAACATCATATCAGTGAAGCACCAGAGCACCTCAACATGTGTGAAATGAACCTCTGCTGTGATTATCTAGTGGCATCTCCACTCCGCATCAGCATTTAGCCTGACGAATAGCCCAGACACCACTCGAATTGCTAGGGTCATCCTATCGATCTCAGATAGAGAGGGATCAATACAGTTCAAGGTATCAAAGGAAGGGGAAAGTAAATCACTGCTTTTGTTTTCTAAATATCTTCACAATGTATTAAAAAAAAAAAATCTTTGATCAAATCTGCCTTAGGGTTGTGGGTTTTTTTCTGCTTGCTCACCTTAAAAGTGTCCAACATGAATTCTCTGACAAAATCAGGAAGTCCACAAGGTCTCAGCTACACACAGTGAGTCCTGTGGCCCTTCCTTGAAGAGGAAGAGCACTGAACACAGAGCTGTTTTCCACTCTATGTTTACTGCATATTTTGAACTAAATAAGGGTGTTCACAAATCCCCTTTTGCATTCACTCAGTCCCTCTCAAAGTTGTCTTTAAGTGTAACCCGAAATATTATCATTCACTATTAATATTCTCAAACCCGCAGAATCTCAACCTGACTGCTTTCTCCAGTGGTTCAGGGAGACTAGTAGACAGGGACTATATTTCAAGTGGGAGAAAAGAAGGGGAAAGCAGGGGACAAGCCTTTTCATCCATTGTACTGGACACAAAGGCACAAACCCCTCTCTCCTCCTAGGGAGAAGACCCCTAAAAAGTCCTCTGGGACAGAGAGGCTCCTAGATAACAAAGACCTGATCACAGCAGGTCTCTCAGACACACGCATAGTATTTAAAGGTGAATTTGGGTCTGTACCTGACTCCATTAGATGCAGACAGTCCTGTGCTGGGGTCCCCAGCTTGAGGCAAAGCCCAGGTGCTCTGTGCATTGAGTCTTGGTGTTGACCTTGCTCCAGACAAAGTCGGTTTGTTATAGGGCACGAAGCCAACACTGGAAGAACTTACTGATGCTGTCCTACCGGAAACCTGATGAGTAGTGGAAGAGTTGGGAAAGTTTATCATGGAGTGGCGGTAGCGCGTGGTGATGGGACCAGTCCCGCTGTTTAGCCAGCACTGCTGGCAAGAACAAGCCACCCCCGTGTGAAGAGGTGCCGGGGAGGCCGTCACTGGGTACGGGGCGTCCAAGCGCCTCTGAACGCTGCGGCGGAACCTCGTGGTCTTGTTGGTCTGGACTTGAGCAACAAAGTCAACTTCATAGTTGTAGCCCAAGGGTCCGAGATCGACTCGCTGGTGGTTCGTGGCACGGGCTTCCTCCAGGAACACGCAGACGTTCATCTCGTAGGGGGACCACCCGCCTTCATCGTTCTGCCACTCCCAGACGATGCCCTGCCCAGCAGCGGAGTCCCCAGGGAAGAGGTGCCTGCGGACAGCCCGCATCGTCCCTGCATGGGGAGAGGGGGGAAAATAAACAAAATCATTTTGCGAGCAGAAAAGTAAGGGGGACCTTGGCTCAGGGACTCATTTCTGCACAGATCTGCAGTGTCTACATCAGGGTGGCCTTCCTCACCTCTCCCTCAACTAACAGACTTGCCCTTCCTGACAGGGCTGGGTTTGCTCAAGAAGCTTAGAGAAACGCAATACCCCCGAGATCCCTCTCCCCCTGCCAAATCTGATTGCAGGCTGGCAACAGGTTCAAAAGCTGCTGGGAGGAAGGGTGGGAAAGGAGGGAAGGAGAGAGGATGCAGAGACAGGCACGCCCGAGCACAAAGGCACAGCGATCACATATGCCTCCCTGACTTAAAAAAGTAAAAAAAAAAAAAAAAAA
>VYZM01021329.1:44437-62093 GCA_013398915.1 Dromas ardeola | reverse complement strand
CTGATGGGGGGGGAGAGAGTGATGGGGGGGTGGGATGGGGGTCAATGGGGGTTGAGGGGGCTTCCCCAGGCCAGGTGGCACTGAGGGTCTTCTCTTGCCACCAGTTCTGCAACATCTTGGGTCGAGGATAGAGAATTCGCTCCTTTTAGAGAAACCTTCGACATCCGTCTGCTCCCGGTGTCGCAACCTCCATCCCTATGGTTCAGCAGAGCCCACGATAGCCACGTCTCGTTAGAGGTGCGGCCTCTAATGAAGCATAAGGCTTCGGGATGTCGTCTGTGGGAGCTGCTTTCCCGACACTGACTCATCCCTTGAAGGTGGCCTGGGATCCTGGCGGGGGCTGTGGCCACCCGGCGCCGGATCCAGCCGGGGATTGATCATCTGCTCAGCTACGGCCTTGAGGAGAGTTATTTTCAGTCTCATTTACATTCCTGTAAATCAGAAAGAACCCCCTGGAGATTACTGCCACGTTCCTTCTTCGAGCACGGGGAGGAGGATCGTTAAATATAACGCGTGTGTGCCGCAGATTTCTCCAACAGCAGAGCACTGCTTCCTCCCGCCGCCTGCTGCGTCTTCTTTAGGCCCTTTGCGAGATGTATGTGTTTATTTAGAGATTACATTAATCCTGCAACACCTTGCGGACAGGTGAATTAGTGCTCAGTGCTGTCTCAGGGATAGGTCAGACCCCACCTGGGTTTTTCCCTTGCCCAGAAGGCAAAACCACCCCCTGAGACATTTCAAAACCAGGAAGCATTCACCAGCCCTTATCAAATGGCTTTAAACTACCCCAGCCTTTACACCCGGCAGCACCGATTCACCCGTGACGTGCTGGGATGCACCCGTTCCAGAGGCACTTTAAAAAGCTTATAAAAATACAATACATTGTCCTTGGACTCAATAATCATAGCAAAAATACCATATAGAACCACTTTACACCATAGGCGTGGAGGGACATTATAAAACTCTGCTTCCTGGGTTAAATACAGGGGATTTATCTTTACAGAGGTCAGTTTTCTGCTTACAGAAAATGTACAGGGCCAAGCACATACCCAGCCCAGCTGCAGCAAAAATCCTCCGGAGCTGTGTCTCCTCGCAGTTCAGCCTCGTATGCAAATCCCATGGATTTCTCTGTTCCAGGATGGATGAGACTGTCACGTACTTGAGTGCAAAATACTCACGAAGTGCTAGTAATTGCCAAACGTGATTGATAGCCTGCTTGCGATGTGTCTCTTTAAGCAATAAGTTTCGCATTTACAACTCAGGTGCTCAGAATTCCTGTCTCCTGTGGCTGTAATAAGGAAATGAAGATTTTTTTTTTTTTTTTCCTTTCTATCTCGATACACACAAGCCTGAAAAATAGATAGGTACGCTTTCTAAAGCCGTGCTGGGAGCAGGTTCTGATCCATGTGGTTGCCCAGGTGGACAGGCATTAAATATCCTCCGATCCTAACCAGGGAAATGTTTCAGGGAGAACCAAGGGTGGTTGAAGGACAGATCATATGGAGCCTGGCAGAGCTACACAGCGCGGCTGGAAGATGAAGAGATGCTGCAAGTGAGGAGCGGGGAGCTGTGGCTGATGAAGGAATCCGGGTGAGGGCTTTGGGTGATGCTCCAGGCTCGGAAGGGTGTTACAGATAAGGGCTGCAGGGTGTCTACAGGGTGGTGGAAGCGCAGAGGTGCACCAGGTGTAGTTACTGGGAGAAGGGAAGGGCTGTAGGATGGGGATAAACCACCCGGGGGGTGGCCGAGCTGTGGGAAGGAGCTGGAAGCGTGTTGGCTTTATTGTCTTCTTCTTATCATATTTAATTATTTATTTTTGAGCAGGGATTCATGAGCTGATCTGGTAGGACATCTTGCACCCAGGGTAGGTGGAAGGCTCTGCAAGGCACAGTAGATGGCTAAAGTGTCTCATCTGGAGGGCTGTGTCCGGTTCTGGGCTCCCCGGTTCAAGAAGGACAGGGAACTGCTGGAGAGGGGACAGCAAAGGGCTACCAAGATGATGAGGGGACTGGAACATCTCTCTTATGAAGAAAGGCTGAGGGATTTGGGTCTCTTCAGTCTGGAAAAAAGACGGCTGAGGGGGGATCTTAGCAACGCTTATAAATACTTAAAGGGTGGGTGTCAGGGGGATGGGGCCAGGCTCTTTTCAGTGGTGCCCAGCGACAGGACAAGGGGTAACGGGCCCAAACTTGAGTATAGGAAGTTCCATCTCAACACGAGGAGGAACTTCTTTCCTGTGAGGGTGGCAGAGCCCTGGCGCAGGCTGCCCAGAGAGGTGGGGGAGTCTCCGTCTCTGGAGACATTCCAAACCCGCCTGGACGCGTTCCTGTGCCACCTGCTCTGGGTGACCCTGCTCTGGCAGGGGGTGGGACTGGGTGATCTCCAGAGGTCCCTTCCAACCCTACGATTCTGTGATTCTCTGATCTCAGCAATGTGAGTGCTTTGCTGGACCTCAGACACCCTTTTTTCATTCCTCTCCCCAACTTGTCCAACCTGCATGGTCCATGATCGTCCAACACCCTGGAAGGGGTCGGCAGAGCCAAGGCACCACAAACAACATGGATCCTGGACCTGAGGAACGGCCGAGACCATCAGACCTCGCTGCACAAATTCCTTCAAATATTTTGTCTGAGGGTGGCTGCGATGATGCTCGATGCTCTCTGGGCTTGAAAGATGAACCTCAGTGTCTGGCTCTCCCTACGGACCCTGTTCCCTATTTACGAGGATGCAGACCTCACAGTCCTCCCTGCCTGCAAAAATATTCGATATGATTTTTACCCTAACGACCCAGAGAGTTTAACGCATGCCTTACACTTTTTTTTTTTCAGCTGGATCCCTTCTTTCCCACACTCACACACTGAAACAACCTCCTCTGCGTGCTCCCCAAATCAGTATGCACAGCAGCGAGCCCTTCGACACGGGATCATCCTCTGTCTGAGCCATCCACACGCCGGGATAACTAGCCAAATATTTGTCTTCTCCCTCTTTCTTTCTCCTTGCAGCCAGACTGGAAGGCTGTCGAATTAATTTCCCCGTGGCTGCTCCATCTCCTGTGTTTTTGACTCAAGGTCCTACACTAATGTATAGAAAACCCAATGCTTGAGGCGCTGTTAAATTGCCGGGGTTTGCCTCGTGCTCCGGGGAGTAGCCCGGCCACTTAGAAAACTGTCCAAGCCGTGCTGGAATTGCTGCGGCACTCTGAATTCACAGCCCACTTGATTTCACATTAATTTCCCTGAGCAGACAAACCCAAAGTGACAGGAATTAGGAAGAAATTCCTCTGCAGGCAGAGGATAATAGGTGAAATTTCATTTCATTTTCCTCTGCAGCAGCTGCTGCTGGTCCCTGCCAGGGACCGATTAGACAAAGCAGAGATGGGATCTGTTCCAGCCGTCCCGCTGTACCGGGTGACCTTGCTCTCCAACACCTGGGATTCGGCTGCTGAAGGGGACATGTCCCTGCTCCCTGCTGGCGGTGGGAGATGCTCTGTGAGCTCTGCTGACCTCCCTGTGCCCCACTGCCTGCCTTCTCCAGGGAAATGATGGATTCATGAATGGGTTGAGTTGGAAGGCACCTTTGAAGACCATCTAGTCCAATCCCCTGCCATGGCCAGGGACATCTTCCACCAGATCAGGTTGCTCCAAGCCACATCCAACCTGACCTTGAACGCTTCCAGGGATGGGGCATCCACAGCTTCTCTGGGCAACCTCTTCCAGTGCCTCACCACCCTCATCGCAAAACATATTTTCCTTGCGTCCAACCTAAATTTACCCTCTTTCAGCTTAAAACCCCTGTCCCTTGTCCTGTCAGTGCAGACCCTGGTGAAAAGTCTCTCTCCATCCCTGCCTTTGCAAAACCCAACCAAGAAACCACCGATGCTGAGTCCTCTGGGTGGTGTCCTCAGCCTGCTCTGGCTGTCCTCGCCTGGCCACTAGTGCTAATTAGGGACAGTACCCTCCCTGCTCTGCCTTATGCCTTCTCTGCCCATTTCTTTGCCCCCCCCCCGGAGCAGGCAGGTCCCCGGGGGCTGGCCCCGGCGGAGCGTTGCTTTCTGCCCAAACCCAGCCCCTTTCCCAGCGTTTCTTCCTGAAAATGTGTGCCACCTAGTGCACACTCAGCCGTGTGGCAGCCCAAAATGCCATCCATCCCTCTGGAGGTTTCCTGGATCAGCCTGGACTAGATGGACCTTTAAAGGTCCCTTCCAACCCAAACTGTCCTATGATTCTGTAATTCTAAGTGTCAGGCTCGGACACAGCATCTCCATCCCACGCAGGTTCCCGCACCCGCAGGCAGCGATGTCCACCCCGTCTGCTTCCTCAGTCTGTCCGTCCTCGTGCAGGTCACCACTTGTCAATCGCGCTCTTCGGCACGGTTTGAGCTAACTGGCCTTTATTTAAAAGCGCTTAAGCTGTGGCTGCAGCCGTCCCATCTAACACCAGTAACGCTCCAGCAGAAGGGGGCTGCCTGTATTGCCTGGTGCTGCCAGACGCATCCAGACAAGCCACCGAGCGCTAGTCCCAGCAGATATGTTGCATATAAGGGGCTGTTTTCCATAGGATCCTGCTCCTGGGATCCCAGTGTAGGGTGAGGTTTCACCCCAGAGAGATAACGTCATGAGAGGGGACACAGAAAAGGGAGGGAGTTACCACCGTACCCTAAAGTTAGTGGTCTGCAGCGATGCCTTTGCTGCAACCGACCTGGGTGACCAGGGGGACCCAGCTCCCCATTTCCCACCCCCAGCTCCCCCTTTCCCATCCCCTCTTCCACCCTACGGTCCATGCCTGCTCCTCCGAGCTCTGGATGTCGTTGGAGCCGGTGGCACGGGTCGGCCGCCCTGCGCAGAGCCGCCTGTCAGCGCCGTGTCCTTGGGCTGCTCTTTCTCCCCTGGCCGGGGTGGTTCCTGCAGCACGGTGGTCAGGAAGCAGATTACAGGCAGGAACAAAGGTGATTTTGTCTGGGGAGGGGATGGGTACCTCTCCCCGAGCTGAGGGCAACGCTGAGCCTCTCCAGGAGCCGCAGCTGCACTTTCCCCAGTCCTACCCTTCCTTCAGCACTTATCAGCTGCCAGAAAATACGTTAAAATTAGCGCTTGGGTTCCCAAATAGCACAGAGGTGTGCTAGGAACACAGCTCCAGCTGCACCAAGGCAGGGCTCAACACCAGGGCAGGGGAACCAAAATGCTCTTGTACTGGGCTTACATCTTTCCCTTCTCCTAAGGGAGACACCGGCTGGTTCAGGGTCTGAGAGCTCCTCTCCTGGGACCCCACGTCGCAGGATCCCATCCACTGGAGCAGCAGGAGGAGCCCATGCCCTTGGGGAAGCAGGAGGAAGGCATGGAAGGAGGGGATGCTCCATCCCCCTGAAGGTACAGCATCCTTCATGCTCCCCAAAGCGCCAGCAGCAGCAGGGGGGAAAACCATAAATGCCTGGTGATTTAGCTCAGCAATCAGCCGGGGAAACCTGTCATTCATTATAAGCCAGATGACGGCTCACAACAGCAACTGGTGTCTTGAGAAACAGCTCAGCCCTGTCCTTTCCTCCTGCCAGCAAAAAAAAAAGATGCCTTTTGGTTTAGCTTATGGCTCTTTTATATCACACCAGGCCCTTCTTCTAAATTGCCAACATATTTCCTGGCAACAGTGTAGTACGTACACGTGAGTTTATCTCTCCTCTCTGTATTTTCCCAGCTAATTGGAAACCTTTATTTTATTTCATTTTATTTTTTTCCTGGAGGCTCTGTGTTTTCTGCAGATTTGTGAGCCACTTGTTTCCTCTAGTTTCCACCCGTGGCTGAGCTGATCTGGTGCCATGCCATCCACCCCGCCACCGTGGGAAGCTGTGGTAGACGCTGCTGATGGCACGTGGCAGATGCCGAGGGGACGTGGGCACGTCCCTGCTCAGCCCTGACCCCTCCAGAAGCCGCTCTCCCGTGAGCATCACCCATGGCCCTGAGTGACCAGGCAGCAGGACCATCACGAAGGATTTAAAGAGCTGCTTTTTTTTTTTTTTTCCTGGCGAACAAGAGAAAAGCCTTGCTGCCCTGTGGAATTTTATAATTAGCCTTTCTTATGTTGTGGCTGTTCCTTGAATAAGGGCTGGCTGTGTTTTCTCTTCCCCGTAGCCTGATGCTGCCAAGCCACTCAAAGCACACGCAGGAACGATGTAGACACGGATAAACGGCTGAGACGCTGCCCAAATGGCCCGAGAGACATCCCGGAGAGGGGTGGAGAGCATCTTCGGGCTGCCGACCTTACCCCTGCGTGTTTGCGTTTAGGGAGGCTCACCTTCCTGGTGTTCCGAGTCGGGGTGCGGAGTGATGCCGAAGTGGATGATACCCAGCCCGCGGGCCCGGGCAGCTCGCCAGGCTGGCGGGGAGTTTGTCAAAGTTTAGGCAAAACAGGCTTTAAAAGGCACCTTTGAAACTTGCATTCGCCAGCCGGCTAATTAGAGCTTTGCCGGGAAACAAAAAGGAAATGCCTAATTGCTAATTACGGAATCCCTACAAGAAAGTAACGGCAGATGGGTAAGCGTGCAGCTAGCGACAGCCGTAGCCAGAGCCTGCTTTGTACTGAGTTAAAACGCGGAGCCCAGGCGTTTAAGGGCATTTAAAGGTCTGGGCTTTGTGGAGAAGCAAATGAGCAACCCAGCAGCAAGAGCTGCCTCCCATGAAAGCCAGGGCAGGAATCCTGTTGATCATGAGATCGACTTGTTCAAAGCCAAAATCACGCCAGGCTTAAGAATTCACAAGTCTGGGAAACCCAGTATGTTTGGGGGTCCTTTTTCCATTGCCTGAGGCCCGAGTCTCGCATTGTCAGGCCTTTACTTGCGATGATGGTTAAAATGGTTAGAAGGCTATAATGGTTAAAAATGGTTAAACACACACTTATTTTTAAAATAAAGAGAGATGTTGGGAGCTGAAGGAGATGTCATGAATGTGCAGCGCAGGAGGTGATGGAGGTCTCTCTGACATCCTCAGCAGAGCCACCTTGGGTGGCCAGGCGGGAAAAATGCTGAAAAAAAGGACCTCTGAAGGCAATTTCTTGCCCAGGAACAGGCAGGGAAGACCATGGTTTGCAGGAGGATTTGGTACCCCCCAGCAAGCTGTCCCCAGTTCCCCTGGGCAAGGCGGGAGGCTTGGGACCGTCCCCTCCTGCCGCATCCCAGTGCTGGCTCAGGCATGGACCGAAATATTTCCAGGCAGGTGGTTATTGCTGGCTTCCTCTCCAGGTGGGCACTCAGAAAGCCAAGGAGGGAGGTGGGAAGGAGCCGAAAAGCCCAAATCCTCTGAAATAGTTTCTCCCTTCCCCTGAGGCGTAGCCCCGGCTCTGCCAGCACCCAATTTAAGGATGTATCCCTGCCTGCCTTCCTGAAACTCGAGCCATTCCCTCCCCGCCATGTCTCCTTAGAGGTCTTCCCTCTCTTCCTCCCTCTCTCCTTCTTCTTCCTCCTCTTCTCCTTCCCCTTCCTCCTCCTCCTCTCTCTCTTTCTCCTTTGCTTTCGGGATGATCTGCCCCGGGATGGGATGCAGGGCTGCCGTCCTGCGCTAGAGCTGTGACCCAGCTGAGCGCAACCACCTCCCGGCCCCAACGGTGCACAGAGATGACGGGCTGGAGCTCTTCGGTTGATGGATGAGATCCTTTCTCTCATCCTCCTTTATTTTTTCATTATTATTTTTTTTTATTTACTAAACAAAATCTCACCTAAAGAAAAAATTCCTGCCTTATCCCCATCACCTCTCTCCCGGGAATATTCATCTCAACAATTTTTTTTTTATTTTTTTTAACTAACTAGCCAGCTCTTTCCTTCAAAAGACAATATTTATTTCTGGGATTAAATATACCCATCTTTATACTGGAAAGAAAATACCAAACAGGTATGTGGATTTATGATGCTTTTTTTTTTTTTTAGGTCAGTGTGGTAATTACAAATAACGATCTGACGGGGCGGCGGCGGCTGAAAGACTGTAATTTCTCAGGAAGTTGTTTGAATAATTAAAAAGTGGAAGAAGTGACAGATAGAGAGCAGGGGGGTCGGTCCAGCCGTGGCCGGGGGGGACCAAAAGGACCGAAGGACACTTGGGGTCTCGTGTCCAGGCGAGAGGAGTTTTCACCGAGGGCAAAGAGCTGGTTGGGCGCAGCGCGTCTGCTGTGGTGCGTGTTCTTTGGGGTGAAAGCAGGGATTTTCTGTGCCCTCATTGGACGCGGTGCTCAGCGCTGGTGCGGGGTGGGGGTGATGCGGGGAATGCTGCTCCTGCCACTGGGTGTGCGGTTGGGCTTTGTTTTACAAGACGCCTAACAGCTTGAAAGACCTTCGTTTGAAGGCTCGTTTCAGATACCCAAATTCATCAACCCTTTATAAGGGATGCTGTGCTTTGCTACAGTGCCCCGATGGCTTATTACGGTTTAAAAGCAGTTTTTAATCTATAGGCATCCTTAGAGGGCCCCAACATCCCTGGGCGCAAGGAAAGGGGGGTCAGTTTGCAGCCAAACCCCGAGCGTTGGGGTGAGAATGGAGAAGCAGGCGGAAAAGCACAGAGAGAGAAGGAAAGTCGGTTTTTACCTATTTGGGGTCAGCCGTGGCACAGCATCGCAGTGGTTAACGCCGGCTGCCGCCCTGCCAGGGAGCAGGAACGTGCTGGCTCTGGCACAAAAGTGGCCCACGCTGACAGTGTCCCTGGGAGCAGGACATGATGCGGGGGTTTGGCCGGGGCAGGGCGGCAGAGGGGCCGTCTGTCAGCCCTGCCCCACCGGGGAGCGGGGAGGGCCGGCGGGACAAAAGGCGACATTATTCGGTGCTGCAGGAGGGATGAATGGAGTATTGAAAACCACCACCTTAGAGAGTAGATTGATTTTCATCCCCCATCACTGAGCCGTCTGTCTGCTGGCGGGTCTCCTCCCAAGGCTTGGTCAGCAGGAGCTGAGCGGGGAGAGCAGGGAGGTGTAACGGGGCCGTATCCCACCCGTGGTGGCTCCATCCTGCACCTCCAGCGCTGTGCTACCATCATCTCTCGCTGGTGCGCACAAAAAAACCTTGGTCCACCATCACCTCTTGCTGGTGTGGGCAACAAAGTCAAAGGTGTGGCCTGGAGGCTTGGGAGCCCACCCAACCCATGGTCTTGAGGGATCTTGGCTGGGTGGACATGGCAGCAGCACATGGTCCCACCTGGAAGCTTTTCTCATCCCGTGCCTCCACATCGGAAAAAACAGGAGCATCTAAAGGCTGGATGAGGGGTTTCCACCGGGAGGGCGTTTGGTCACTGATACGGTGGATTTCGACATCCTTTCCCGAGTTTCTGACCATCAGTAGATGCCTCAAGCAGCAGCAAGTGGTGCCCACCCCTTCAGGAGATGCTGCGCCTTGTGTGGGCTGGAGGGAACTAATTTTAGGGCTCTGCTCAGCTGAGACTTCCAGCCTGGCTTTACAGCTGGCGTGTGAAAGCATCCTCACGATGGCACTCCTCCACCAGCGCACGCTGCCGGCCCAGTGCTGCTGTCAGGCCGGCTGCTGGGACTGCTGGGACCTTGGTCTGGGTTCCCAGAGGTGTAACGGAGAGCAGGATCGGCCCCCATCCCTCTCCCCAACAGGGTGCGAGGGAAACAGAGATAGAAATCCACGACTTTGGCAGCAATTTCTGAAGGGAGCAATAAATGAAGGGGAAACGGCATCTTATATTTAATCTCTTCCTCGTTTTCTGCCTTGACAGTCCCCTGCTTGCTTGCCATCTTGTCCCCATGGAGTTTGCATCTCCATCCCCCAGGTGAATGTGGTTGTCCTATCAGACCCCAGAAATTTCTGTCTTCCCACAGAAATGCCTTTCCCTGCTTTTTCCCACCAGGGTGACGAAGAGCGGGGACAATGGGGACCTCTGGGTAAAGCCCCCGGGAACGCGCCAGCCGTGGTGGGGAGGTGTCCTGTTGGGTGGTTGGCATGGAGGTCTCGGGGGACAAGGGTGGCCAGGGATTAGAGCTGCCCAGGAGAGCTCTTGGGTGCATTAATTAATCGTGGAGTGATGAAGAAAAACAGGTGCAAGGAACTGGGCAGGGCTTTTTGGTACCTCAAGTGCCATAAATGACCATGTGCTGCCTAGTGGGACCCCATGGGGACCCCAGCACAGACTGGGCACCAGGAAGGACCCCTGGGAGCTGGGAGGCTGTGTCACCCATGGAGCAGATTCCCTCTTCACGCAGGAGGAGCTGGGCATGCTCCCCAGGAGCCCAGTGGAGGGCGGCACCGGAGGGAGGAGAGCCAAGGCAAAGCAGAGGGTTGGCCATGGCCATGGCCAGGCTGGGCTTTAGCTGAGTCTTTGTCACTGACAAAGCTGGGGGGGACATGGGGTGGGCAGCCTGGATGGGGGCAAGGTGAAGCACCATCCCTTTCCAAAGGGGGTTATGTGACATGACTTGGTGGAGTACTAGGTCCGCCCCGTGGTTTAGGAGGTGCCTTTCAGGCTTGTGTGGATGGGGAGCTCCTTCCCAATTCTACCTGGATTTAATGTGTGACTCAGTTTACCCACGTGTGGTATGGGGTGCGTGGTATACATGTGCTATAGCATTTGCTTGTAACCTCATGCAGAAGAGAAGGACAAGCTCTATGTGGATGCAAACAGGACGGTATCCTGAACATCTTGGGGGCTGAAGACCCAGGGTGAGGGCTCTGGGGTTCACCACTCAGGTGTCCTGGTGGGTCTGAGGTCCATCCTTCCGCCTGTACAGGAGCCCAGCCCTGAGACTCTCGCCGCTTCCACTTTTGTCTTGTGGGTGGGATGTTGCCCTGCAGCTTCATCTTGCCACTCAAAAAAAGATCTCTTGTTCTCAATAAATCCAACCTGAATTATTTTTCTGGTGACTCCTGGTCACTGCTCCAGCAAGTGCTGAGGAAGGACTTGTTTGCAGGTCCTGCATGGCCCTCAGTGGGGCAAAGGCTCTCCTGGCCATCACCGCTAACGCTGCTGTCTGCATGTTTCAGGGACAACCTTCTCTGGACACCCATCTGCCAGAGGACCACAGTGCAGAAATGAGACTCAGTCCCCAGCCAGCCACCCGGCACGGCACAGGGAAGATGGACATCGGGGTGCTGCCTCTTTCCCTGATACCAGCCATGCTCCTCCTCCTCCTCCTCCTCCTCGGCCGCACCGGTGAGCTCCCGCGTGGTGCGGCGGGAGGTGGTAATTTTAGGCACCCACAATATCCCTCCCGGCCTTGGCTTTGTGGGCAGGAGATTCTCTTCATGGAGAGCCATGAGCGGGAATGTCCCGATGTCCCCAACAGCATTGAGCGTGCAGAGGGATGGAGGGAAGTCAGAACCATAGAATCACAGAATGGTTTGGGTTGGAAGGACCTTAAAGATCATCTCGTTCCAACCCCCTGCCCTGGGCAGGGACACCTCCCACCAGACCAGGCTGCTCAAAGCCTCATCCAGCCTGACCTTGAACCCCTCCCAGGGATGGGGCATTGCAACTTCCCTCGGCAACCTGTTCCACTGCCTCACCACCCTCGCAGTAAAGAATTTCTTCCTAACCCGTGACCTATGCATGATGGGTTGGAACTAGATGATCTTTAAGGTCCATTCCAACCTGAACCATCCTATGATTCTATGGCAAGCTCAAGAATCCCGGGCAGGGAGCTGCCGGCGATGGGGACGGCGGAGGTCTGAGCCCCGGCGTGGGCAGCGCTGCTGGGAGGATGCTGGTGGCCGAGGGAGGGGAGCTGTGGGACCGCTCCAGCTGAGGCCATGGGTGGGATGAGCATCCGTCCCCTGAGGACACCGGTCCCAAGCCATTCCCGTCAGGCATCATCCAGCCAGGCTGGGAAGCCTTGAAATCAAACTGGAAAAAAACATTCCTGCACTCGACTGAGGGTCCCCATGAGCGCCACGGCAGCGTAATTATCCTGGTGTGACTTTATCAGTGTAATTACAGCCAGGCGGTCGGTAACACCTTCCTGCCTCAACAAAGCCCTGCCAAGACAAAGCCAGCCAGAAAGCAGGCAATTAAGGTGTAGTCAGACACCGTAATTGCATTTAATCAGTTTTTACAGTTCCCACCCTCTCGGCTGGTGCTTCCCCGTGTCCCCCCCCCACAGAGCTGCTGGTGGCAGCCGGGGTGTGGGGAGCCCCGGGGGGACCCCGGTGACTCTGCCACTGTCCCCTGCACCGCTGGGCTCTCCTGGTTCTCTTCGTTAATGGGCACGGCTAGGTGGCTAATGAAGGGAGATTTGTCCTCCCATTTAGTGGTTTTATGTAGCGCTGTGCCCTGAAAGGGATGGTGTTTACTCGGAGCTGGTTCCCCCTTTTTTTTTTCTGTCTTTCTGAAGGTAGATCAGAGAAACGCGGAGGGCTCGCTCTCTTCTCCAAAAACGCCAGTTTCCTCTCGTTCCTCATTAATGTAGACATACCAGGCATATTTTTTCAGGTCTCTCTTGACTTTGCTGGAGGATGCTCTCAAATGAATATTTCAGAGCTTTGATTTTGACTTAAAGGGAAATGAATATTGAATATTTAACAATGTCCTTTTTATCCGCTGCTTTTTCAGCAATGGAGTGGACTAGGTGTTAAAAATCAATACAAACCAGGATCAAACAAACGCTCTTCCTAAAAAGCTTTGCATCTCCATATTTTTGGCACAGGGGGGATGTGAATCACATCTCTCCTGTTATCCAGCCCATGGGGCTGCCGTGTCCTTCTCAGTCCTCTCCTTCGGCGAGCCAGCCTCTCTCTTCCCTTGGTCTCACCTGCTTAATCCCCAATTCTTGCTGGCATTGCAGCACCTCTTTCCAGCCTGGGATGGCTGGAGAGGACAGCAGTGCCTGACCATGGCTGGAGCTCCCCGGCTGCCGTTGTTCACCGCAACTATGGGTGACATCTCGCTCCTAACCCCTGCTCCTGGGTGCTAAAGCCATAGTTAGAGCCACACAGTTGCTTTACTCTCATTTTTTTGCGGGGCTTCTAGGTCTTTCCATGACCTGGGTCAAGGAGAAGGTCAGCCCTGTTTTGTAGCCGACTTACTGGTCTCCCAGGCCACGTCCCAGCAAGACAAATGGGAGGTGGGTCCATCTGCTTCACTGTCCCCTCCAGGCTCACGCTGCTTCTCACGGTGGTGATATCCGCCTCTGGAATGGCAGGAATTGACCTTTACGTCATTGCTCGTAGGCTGAGCATGAAGCAGGACAGGGCTGGTCCAAGCCAGGGGGAGGAAAAGAGGCCACGGAGCCACCGTGGGCATTGATCAGCCCTTGGCTGCTGCGATTAGCGTGGGGGGATTTTGTTTGCTCGGAAGGTGTCACCCATGGGAGAGGGCTGTGCAGCCGGAGTCTGAACCCTGAGGAGTCCTGGATGCGGAGGAGATCCGTGCTGCCCTCGCCACAAGCTGGCCACAAGTGTCAGACGGGGGCTTGCAGGCTCCTGGGGCATCCGCAGGGGCAGCGATGGGGACACCAGCACAGCCCAGCCACCCGTCCCTGTCCCCCGTCCCCCAGGACATCACTATCACGTCTCCATGACCCCCTGGACAAGCCAGCGACCTCGGTGCCCCGTGCTGGCAGCATCCCGGGGGGGACACCACATCACCCAGAACTGGGGCCAAGAGGGGTTTTTGTGCCCAAATAGCACCCAAACTGCTGGAAAGGGGCCTGATCCGGTGGGGGGAGCGGGTTGTTGGGGGGACCGCTGGCTCTGCCTGTGGGGGAACCTCTGGCTCTGCCCGTGGTCATCCCAGAGCATCCTCCCCCCGGGTGTGCGGCTGCTGGCAGGGCACTTTCAGAGCCCTTATTTAAACCCAGCTCACCGGGATGGGGATGCATCCTACGAGCATTCAGCTCCCTCCGGATGCTGCTTGTTCCCACTGGTGGGAGAGGGCTGAGAATTAAACGGGAATTAAAGCCCTGCGGCAGTGCCGTGTCTTGCGTGGCCGGGCAGGCGAACCCTGAGGCAGAAATCACCAGGGGTCCATCTGTGTCCCCAGAGTTCTCAACCCCCTTGTCCCCTTGGGTGGTGGATGTGGCCCCTGAGCCAGGTTCCTGGAATTGCTGAGGCTGGCTGGAAAACAGGTGGGAAGGAATACGATAAATGCGTATAACTACAGAGCTTGCAAAAAGCAGACTTCGTTGGGGAAAAAAAAGATAAGAAAAAATCAGTTAAAATGCAGATAGGAATGGCCAGTGGAGCATCTTCCTTCAGAAGACGGTTTCCCGTGCCAGGCAGGACTGGTTTTCCTCGTTCCCATCTCACCCCCCGAGTTTTCCATGGGGAGATGGGGCAGGAGGCAGGAGGGTGCGGGAGCTGCCTGGGGACCCACAGCAAGTCAGCGGTGGCACCAGGGACACACACAGAGGTCCCCGAGAGCCAGCCCAAGGCATGGCCCACCCGGGGCTGCTGCTGGCAGCGAGAGGAGGGAAGGGAAAGGAAGGAGAGGGGGAAGGAAAAGGACCAGCTGGGGAGCAGCTCGCTCTCGAGGAGATGGTCAGGGCAGTCCTTGGCACCCCTCGGCCACGCTTCGTCTCCGGGAGCTGCACAAACCCGGGTGAACCAGGACTTGGGGCAGGGACACACACACGTGTCACCCGGTGCTTAAAGCACAGTCACTCACGCCACGTGCTGCTGCCTCAGTTTCCCCACCCACGAAGCAGCTGAAATGATGCCCTGGGCTACGGTGGCTATTTTTTTCCCCTACAGACCTCAGGTCTTGGCAGAAAAGGGAAGGTCTGGGGGGTGCTGCTGGGTCCTGCCGGTCCCCGCCATCCCACCCGCATCCCTGCTGCCGCCATCCTCTGAGCTGCATCCCTCCTCTGCTCGCTGCCAGGGCGTTGGGGAGCTCTGATCCCTTTTCTTCTCCCTTGCAGGCACCACCTCCGAGCCCGCGCTGATGACATTCCCAGGTGAGATTCTTCTCCTACAGTCGCTTTTCTCTGGGAAGTTTTGCAGTTGAAAAACGCGTAGTTTTTTTGGTTAAAAATGGGGTTTGAGGAATTTCCAAAGGGAAGCATATTGGTTTGGGACAAAAAGCAGCAACAAAAAGCGAACCTTCTTTTACAGAAAGGAAATAGAGATTCTTTATTATCCCTGTTCCGCTTATTATCCCGAGAGGGGAATTTTGCCACCTCCTGCTGGGTCCCTGTCCCTGTGCCATTCATCACGCCTGAGTGAATAATTCCCTTGACGTGGCAGGCCAGGGGTGCTTTCACCCCTGCTCCCCATCACCAGCAGCTTGAGCGATCTTCTCCATCCCGCCAGGTCCCACAGGGGACCAGCTCCGGACGCATTCGTTGAGGCTAACAAGAATTTGCTAATTGCATCTCGTCACTTGTCACCCCAGTCCTATGGCATTACATGATGTCATGTGTCCGCTTTCCTCTTCTCTCGCTGGGTTGTTGCCCAGGCCATTAGGAGGCAAGATGACGGGGTGATGGTGCATCTCATTTATGTATTGAGATGTGTTGAGTCTTCACGTCCATGCTTCCAGCAGATGAAGAGAAGCCCATGGTGGTGGTAGCACGAAGCCAACAGCTGCCTTGTGCTACAGTGAAGGGTCAACATTTTATATAAGGAGCAGAGATTTGGTGCAGAGAGGACTCCCGGCCTCCCCGTAACAGCCACCGAATGTTTGCCACCTCCTGGCCCCGGTGCAGGCTCATTGCCTGCTGAGGGACCTCTCTCTGCCCATCATTCCAGAGATACGGCTTGCCAACGGGCCCAGCCGGTGCCAGGGGCGAGTGGAGATCCTCTACAATGGCTCCTGGGGGACGGTCTGCGACGATGACTGGGACATTGTGGATGCCAACGTGGTGTGTCGCCAGCTGGGCTGCGGTCACGCCATCACCCTCCCGGCTGCCATGACCTTCGGCCAAGGGAGTGGACCCATCTTCCTGGACAACGTGGACTGCAAGGGTCGGGAGGCAGCCTTGAGCGAGTGCTGGAGCCACGGCTGGGGCATCCACAACTGCTACCACTACGAGGATGTAGCTGTCATATGCAACGGTAAAAAGACTACGTTCCTTGGGGGCAAGGAGAGCAAGGGGGTGCCTGTGGTGCTGCAAGCCCTGGTGTCTGCAGACACCTTGGGGAAGCCCAAGAGTCATATCTCAGAGTGTGCTCCTCTGAGCCTGGGTCAGCCAAACCTCCTCTGCCTCCTTCCTCCACCCCTTTCCTCAATCCAGGTCACAACCCAGCTCCGCATGCTGGTGCTTCATGGGGTGACCAGCCTGATTTGTGTTCCCCGTCACTCCCAGCTCAGGGACTTTGCAACTTCTCCAGCACGATCCCTGGGGAAGGAGCACAAGCCCACCCACGCTCCTGCCTGAGTCAGCCACTGCCCAACTGCTCTTTCCCCTTTTGACTTGCCTTTCTTTAAGTTGCTGAGCTTGTCAGTGGGAAATGTTCCTAAAGGTGAGAAAAGCAGTGGAAATTGGCATGTGAAAGTGGAACGGCTCCGCACCGACCCCTATATACCCTACACGTTCCTCCTGCGCAGCTACGTAGGGTTTGCTCATCAGCCAGGCGTCAACGGCCGGTAAATGTGAGGATCTGCAGACCCAAAGCTTGGCCACATCTGCAGCTGATGGGTGAATCCCTGCGTCCTGCAGAAGCAGGGCTTGGAAAGGGAGGGATGCTGGGGTGGCTGGTGGGTTGGACCAGCAGCAACCAGAGAAAGGAGGTCACGGACTGAGCTGGAATCCTGAATCAAGGCGCTGCTGGAGAGGAGGGGTGGAGGGACTGATGAAGGAGGTGGTGGAGACAGGTCTGAGGGCAGAGGAGTGGCTTGAACCATTAGGTGTTGGTAGCTTGGTTGGTGGAGGAGACCGGGAGACGCTCTGGGGTGGCACTCACAGGAGATGCAGGAGTTTGACCCAAGCACCAGACCCCTAGGGAAGATGCTCCCACCCGTGCCACATGGAAGCTTTCAAGAGCCAGCTTTCTGCCGGTTGTGGTTACGGAGGAAAGCGTGGAGCCAGCCACCTCTTCACTGTGTGGTGGGCTGGGTTTCCCGGGATGCTTCTCGCAGCCCTTGGGCACGCGTGTGGCTGGCTGTCGAAACACCCGTCTCCGGTCCCATCCAGCTCCCCACACCACCCCCAGATAATTTCACCAGCCCAGCCGAAGAGCTGGGACAAGACGGGCAATATGGTAGCTTGGAAAAACATTGTTAGCAAAAGAAATATAGGTGGAGCCAGCAGGAAAATCAAAATATTACTGGTTTTTTCCATACGCATGTCATGACTTTGAGTCCAAATCCCACGATAGGTGGGAGCCTGACTCTTGACAGCTCGGCGCAACGTCATGACTTAGTCCAGGTCCTCGTGCCATGCTGCCGGGCACAACTTCCCACTGTGTTCCTGCACCTCCCTCCGCCTTCCTGCACCCACAACCAGGCAGATCGCCCTGGGCAGGGTGGTACAACCCCCTCTTTCTGTCCCCATCAGGGCTGGTTGGGTGCAAGCCCTCTCGCAGGGCGGGTGGCGTGCAGGGCACTGCTCACGGCCGGCTTCTGGAGGGATGGCTGTGGACAGAAATGGATGCCACCCCTCTGCTTCCCTTTTCAGAGCTCTCGCCCACGCAAGCCAGCGAAGGACCGACAAGCAGGACCGTCACATCCTCAGTGCAGGATGGGGAAAGTAAGCTGCTCGGCCGTCGCTTGCAGGGTCCCCCACCCTCCCACCCACCCGCT
>VYZM01021329.1:3715-25049 GCA_013398915.1 Dromas ardeola | reverse complement strand
TTGGCATGCACACCTCTCCCCGCTGCTGAAATACCCCCCCCCCATTGCTCCCGTGCATCCCTTCCTGCACGCGGTCGGTGAGGCTGGTGTGTGCTCATGACCCCAAAGATCGGGAGCCCTTTCGCTGCCAAAGCTCTTATTTTTACTGCACTTGGTTGGAGATTTATGAATTGAGTCATGTTGTATTCATTTCACGCTCTTAAAATAAAGACTCTGCATATAGCAGGCTGATCTGATTTGTGACACTGAACGCTCCCCTTCAATACTGACATTTTGACAATATAAGAAGGGGAAAAAAAACATATCTCTGATCTGATCTTGCAAACAAAGCAATCGTGGGAGGCAGGATCAAGTCATTCCAGAAGATTCTGCATTTGTCATATTGCAGAGAGGCTAGACTGGGTGGAGGGAGGGAGGGGGTGCTTTAAAGGGGAAAACTGTTCTTTATGTTTGTCTTCTTAGTCAGGTCTGAACCTTTGCAAGGAGCTGGGGTGTCCTCCCTGGCTGATGAAAAGTGAATGCTGATCTAGGAATGTCGCAGTCTGTCGTGGGTGCAGCTCTGTTTGCCCATATTGCACCATTTTGTCAATAACCTTGCATTTATCAAACAGACAAAACTGTCACAGCCTAAGAACGGGGAGGGAGGAGATGTCTTATCGAGAAATGAAATATGGATAATCAGAACAAGATACTATCATATTAAATCAACCAGGCTATTCCACTGCTGCACTGTGGCTTTTATACCATTTTCTGATAACGGCATCTATTCATTTTAAAGCAAAGCCTGCTGTGTGAGCAGATCCTACAGCTCATTTCCTACGGATAATACAGCCGCTATGACAAAGCCAACAGGGATATGCCTGGGACGCACAGCCGTGTTGCAGTATTCCTGTCGGGCGAATTTCCCTAGCTTGCTTACCCAGGGTTGGTATTTAAACCGAAGGTGTTATTAGAGATTATATATATGTTTTTTTCCTTTTAGTCCTTATTGGCCCTGGTGAAACAGTAACCCAGGCTAATGCCGCTTATCAGTTGCCGTGTAGTTTGGCTGTAAGAAAATGATTCACAGTGGGAGTGCTGACGCCTCCCGTGACAGCAAACAAAAGGCAGAGCTTTGTTCTTCGTTTCTGCACGACACTGCCCAAACTCTGGTGCGGTCGGTCCGGCGGTGATGGGCATGTCACACTCGGTTATCCCTGTCACCGTCCTGTGTGCCGCCCATCCCCCAGCTCTGGTTGTGCGGGAGGCTGATGACCTCGCACTCATTTCCGTAGCAACGCCTAGTGATGTCATATGCGATGGTCCAAGCTGCAATGCACCCAGGTGGTAGCAGAGAGCACGCAGGCTGCATCTAGCGAAGGTGATGCAGAAGTATTCCCGTGGTTGCCGTTTTGTCTCCTGCCCTCTAAAGCTAGTTGTCCTCTTGCTTCCTTGACACCTTGCTGAGAAATGCTGGATGGCTTTCCGTTAAAGCCTGGCGTGGTAACGATGTGCATAAAAGGGGTTCATTTTCCTGCAGCTTGATCTCAGCGTTGCATTCTGGTGGTCCCCCCGCAGGTGGTGACATGGCAGCTGGGCACGTTGTTCAGGAAACCTCAGCCCTGCCTGCTGGGGAGTCTGTGTTGTAGGGCTATAGGTGACCCTGCTCTGGCAGGGGGATTGGACTAGATGATCCCCAGAGGTCCCTTCCAACCCTACCATTCTGTGATCCTGTGTGATTCTTTGATTCTGTGCTATTTTAATGGTTTAAAATGGAAATGGCTTACTAGGGCTCTTGCTGTCTGCTGATTCACCCAGTGCTGCTTGCCACAGTGATGTACTGGATCACAATAGTTTCTTCCAAATATTTTTTTAATATATATATCTAATAAGTTCTAGCTCCTTCCTTGCTGCAACTGCCAGCCATCAGTGCCCCTAATTGGTATGTGCAGACACATTGCTGCCGCAGGAGCAGGATGGCTCCTTCGGTCCCTGAATGTGACAGGTTTACTGGGGAGTCTCATTAAAGCACAGCAGACGGTCCCCTCGCCTGCCAGAGGGAGCAGAAGGTGATGCTGCACCCAGGAAGGATGATGGGGCTGGGCTGCATGACCTTGGTCATGTCCCTTGTCACCTCAGCGGTGTCTGGGGGCACAGTCAGCCCTATAATGTGTTGAAGAGCAGGAAAGCTCCCCACTGGTCCCCCAGGGCCATGGCTGTGCCCACTGGTCAGTGGGCAGGTGTTGGCCTTGGGCTTGCCATCCCCACCGATGCTGTGCCCAAGCAGCACCAGAGGTTCCCCTCCCAGCCTGCTGGGTTTTTGCTGCCCTCAGTGCCTGTGGCTGAAGCGACCTGCCTTTCTGACAGGTTCAGCTCCACAAAGGGTTTACTGCCCGACCCAGCGCCAGGGCTGTGGATCGATACCCATTAGCTGGGGAACAGCGATGCTGCTGGAGGCTTTTCGGATGTGGAGCCCTGCCAAGCCCATGGTGGGTGCTGCCTGGAGAGCAGAGCGCATGCCTCCCCCAAAGACCTTTACGGTGGGGGGATACATAAGTGAACAACTGAGATGACTGCAGTAACGGTTATAGGAAATAAGTCGCCTAAAAAGGGTGGGGAAGGATTACTACACTGCACTACATACCATGTAGGTATGGGACCATATATCAGAGTCTTTGAGCCCACCTGAAGGTCCCCAGTGAGGGGAACACCTGGCTACTTGACTCTGGGGACCCAGCCTCCTCAGAGGGGCCGTGGCTGTGCTGTCGCACCACCATCAGCTGTGATGGTGGTGGGTGTGGAGGAGTGAACGCTGGAGATGCTGAAAAGCAGATGGCTGCTGCCCAAGCTTTAGACACAACTGGGCCTTGGTGCAGTAAATGGCCGTTGTGGGTGGAGGAGGAGCGCAAGCGTGGGGAACCGCAGGCCCTCCCTGGCACACAGGGTATGGGGTTTCTGCCATGTTGTTCACCAGCCTGGCAGGCTATCATCCTCCACGTCCAGTGACCAGGTTGGCGCAGATAGCGGGCTTGCCTTTGGAAAGAGGGGGAGTAACACGAATCCCTCCTATCTGGAGAGTCCCAGGGGAGTGGAGCAAGGATGATTAGCTGTTTTCTGCTTTGCAGCATAGATGAGACAAAAGGGTGAGGTGGAAAGGCTTCTCCAGGAGGAGTGCTGGGCAAACCATCTGTGATGGTAGGAAGGGAGCAAGGAATGTGGTGAGCTGCTGTAGTAGCACTTCCCAGGAGGGCCGGGGAAGGCTTTGGAGAAACCATTTCCAGTGGAGAGAGGGTATGTTGGCATCTAATGACTGCATCGATGCTCTTGCCACTGCCCCTTGTTGCAGGCGTCTTGAATGCTGCTCAGCCTCGTGGTGCCTCCTGGACCACTGCGGCATGGGGCCGCATGGCTGCGTGCTTCCTGACCTGCTCTTGCACACAGAGGAGCAGTCCTCTGACCATTTAGAAGCGAGGGCTTGCTCAGACCTGAGTAATGGCAGTGGGGCTCTGAAACAGTGTGACTCATGAGCAGGGCTTCCTTCCCGGAGGTCCGCAGGGTCAGGGCAGGATGGCTGCTCACGGGACCTGCCATCCTGCAGTGCTTCCGACCTCGTAACGGTTCATGGCATGTGTTATCTCTGCATAAATCGGCCTCAGGACCTTCTAGCAGTAGGCTAAGCCACAATCAAGCCATGGACAGGTAGCAACATGCCCTGTATGGGAGTACAGTGGGCACTGCACACATTAACTATATTAACTGGTGAGGCTTCAGCAGCTCAAGCTCTTAGAAAATTCCCCTTTAAGCTCCTGGTAAGTCTTTATCTATGAGGTTTAGGAACAGCCACTGACTTGTGAGACCATGCTGGGTTTCTCTCAGTTGGCCAAGTGTAACAGCCAGGTGTGGGTTTGATTAGAAATAGCTCTTTTTGAGCTAAACAAAAGTGATACTGAGGCTGAGATGGAGAATATGGCTGTTGAATCCTCTGCAGATCTCTGGAGTACATGGAAGCAGTGAAGCTCTTGGGCAAGGGCTCTCCAAGAGCCATTAGATGTTTTGGGCTTAGCCAGTAGATCTTCTGGATGATGGCTAGCCCTGAAAGTGCAAAAAGGTTGGTGGGAGTTGTCTTGATGTTCCGTGCCCGCCCCCCCCGCCTTCTTTCTTGCGCTGCTTCTTTTGGTTAAAGATGACTGGCTCACAGGAGACTTTTGTGGGGGGGGACACCAAATAAGCTTCATAATGTGTATGGACAAGCCCTACCTGCCCAAGCTTTGTTCACCAGCTGATCCCAAAGTTGGTCTCTGAAATAGACTCTTTGGGCACTGGTGATGTGAACTTGCGCTTGCTAGAAGCTACAGGAACAGCATTTTGAGGGCAACCACTGAACTTCATCTCCAAAAGTGTTTTCTGAATTGAAAACTCCTGTGCCTCTGGAGCATATACACTCTGTTCTTGGCTTGTCTCATCTGAACTGGATGATGTTGTTTGGCATCCTCTTAGCAGTTCTCATGAGTGTGCTGGATGGTGCTTGCAAGAGAAGTGAAGGCAATCCAGATAATTGTGTTGTACCTTTCTGCCTCCTCTGCTTACTGCTGCTAGGTGATGGCTGGCACCTACCCATGGCCATTCTCTGGTATCTGGATTGTGATGAGGGGAGATGAGGTCTGCGCTTCTTCCTCGCCTTCTGTTACTGGTAGAAGGAAGATTTTCCTTAATTTGAGGATTCCCATCATATTTTTTTCCTCTGCCCCATCTCTTCTTCACTGGGTGTTACTGGACCACTTCATTTTAAGCTGTTTTCATTCTTGTGTCTGGGCCAACAGCATTAGAGCTGGTCAGGAACGTGGTCAGCCTGCCTTTCTGGGTAGGAATAAGAAGTCTCAGCCTTTCAGAGCTTAAGAACAGGGAGGTGGAGTAAAGAGTGACCTGATGGTCCCCAGTGGCCCGTGAGGAGGCCTGGGCTGGACCAGGGTTTTGTTCCCAGGCTGATGGGTGCCCCCAAGCCCCTTCACAATCATAAGTACAAGGATTTTCAGAGCCTGATATTTCACTGCATCACTCCATACTGGGGTGTCACTCCAGCTGTACCAGCAAGCTGCTCTTCTGCCTCCTGCTGAAATGCCAGGATGGGATGGTTCGTGCCATTCGGGGTGGGCTGAAGCTGTGCCAATGAAAGGGCCCTGCAAGGGCAGAATGCACATGGTGGGAGCTTTGTCAGCTGGTGTGCTCAGGGGCCTCTGGTATCATTGTCCTGGTGAGCTGTCACTTAACCTTGGATACAGTCTTCTGTCTTAAATCTCTAAAGAATTTGTGCTCCCTTGGGTTCAGTAAACGCTCCGAGACAACATGGGTGAGCACAAGCCAGCCAGCCTGTTGTCTGGGTGTTGTGGAACTGCAGATTTGGGTAGGGTGAGGCACCAAGTGTGCAGGTCTTCATGCCACGAGGCATCAGAGAAGATGAGATGTGCTTGTCACATTTATCATTTGATTGATGCATACCCGTAGTTAGGATTTGATCTACTAGCTATCACTTTTGAGGATACAAGAAGAAGCATGTCTCAGGGTGCAGCTGATGGAGCAGAGGCTGGGAGAGGAGAGTGGTAGCCATGGCTTTACATCTGGAGAAACCTCCATGGATGGTGACGCATCTGGCAGGGTACAATGCATGAACTCTACAACTCAACTCTTCAGCTTCTGTTTTGGGCAGCTTCATGCCAAGTAAACCATGTGCAAACAAATGCATAGAAACTCACGTGCAAGGGTACATATTTAGGAAGAAGAAACAATCCAAGCTTTTGTGTGTCCAACTGCCAAAGCCTGAGTAACCAGCTGCTTCTTGGGACGTGGCTTTGAGCTCAGACATGGCCTTGGATGTGGAGCACTGCTGGACTCAGTGCCGCTTCTCTCCCTTGGCACAGGTGAGTAGCGTGTTGGGAGCTCAATACCAGTCTGGCAGGGAAGAGGAAAAAGGACTGTTGGACTGGTTCAGACTAGAGCTAACTGCTCACTGTGTCCCAGCCAGACACCAGGCTGTTCAGAGGCAGGTACAGAGGAAGAAGGGGTTGGAAAATGCCAACGGTCTGACCTGAGGGAGCCTTTCCTCAGTAGGGTCGGTGTCTGGGGCATTTAGGACTCTGCAGATCTGAAGCTGCCTTCTGCGTTTCTGCCCAGTTCTACCGCTTCACCTGTGACTGACAGTGAAATGTGAATGCGTACTGGAATAACTGCGGTACAAGGCAGAGTGAAACAGGATTTGCCTGGCTTCCCAAGCATTTCTCCATTCACAGTCTTGATAGGATACAGGCATCATCTTCCACTTCACTGTGGCAAAGCTGTGATGCAGGGCTTTGGTTGTCTCTGGATAGTTGATGCATCCTTGATGCTTCCAGGCACTCTTCTACGCTCCAGTGCTCTGCAGCTCAAGATAGCTTTTTCCAAAGCTAATGCTGTTATGAGTATTTTTGTGCTTAACTGGTTTGGAGCCACCTTAGACATTCTTTCCTTTGCAATTCAAGCCTTTGTTATTCCTTTCTGTAAGGCTGAAAGCCTTAACCAACTTCTGTTCTTTTACTGGAGAGGTAACTAACCAAACTTGACCTTGGCTGAAGTCTCCCTCCCTCCTCTTAGATTCATGTGACTGCAGACGAATGGCAAGCTGATGTCTGGAAAGCAAAAATTTAATAAAAACAGCAGGAAGCGTTTACTTGATTCGGTTCTGCAAGCGATGGTCGCCGCTGGAAAGCGATAACTTGGAAACCCATTTTAGCACCTGCTAAAATGAAGGGGAAATAGCTGTGAATTAGTCGCTGTACTGGTGAAGATACAGTGGTTTTGTCTTTCAACCTTTGAAACCTTCGGCTTGACTTCAGGATGCTGTTCAGATAAATAGCCATGGCCGGTGTCCTGTTGGTGGTGGTTAGATGAAATGCTCTGCCATGGTTGCTGGCTTCCAGGCTCTGCCTGTGCAGTTTTTGGTCTTTGCAGATGGGGAAGCTCTTCTTCCCCCGTGGAGACAAAATGGCTTTGTGGGAAGCCAGCCCACGGCTTGCACAGTGCTGTCTGAATGCACTGTGCATTTACACATGGGTGGTGGAGCACCCCGCAAGATGCGTGAGGCTGCGCGGGAGCACGGCCGTGCTCTCCTGGGTAGGGTACAAGTGGTACACTGGCATTGCTGAGGTCCCTCCTGATCTCTGCTTCTGCCTCCTCCCACCTTCCCTCTTCCAAAGCAGAGCAAGCTTTGAGCAGCTGTGGGGGATTTCACAGATCTGCGCTTGTTCTGGAGCGAGCAGGAAAGGGGAAGGATATGGACCCGCGACTAGCTGGCTGTGGGGTTTGTCTAACTTGGTGGTGTGTCATCTACTCAGCTAGGCACGGCCAGTGCTGTCACAGCCAGCTTTATTTTGTTCATTCCCCTGGCTGCTTCATCTAACGAGCGAAGTCCCTCCTCCCATCCGAAAATGAAGGGAAAAAATGGTGACAAAAGGACTTTCATTCTGCTCTTTACATTTTTAGATTATAATATTTTTTTAAGTAAGAGGCCTGATTCCTCTCTCCAGAGGCCAGATGTCAAGATGTTGGGTTCCTACCCATGGCTCTGGATGGGGAGCCTCCCCGGAGAGGAGCTTGGCAGCGGGATGGCTTTGTCTGGCTTCTCTGAGTGCACAGTGATGGCGAGCCCAAGCTGCCGTGTCTCTCCAGCTGGGCTGGAGCTGCTGGGGCTGGTGGAGTGCTGGGCTTGATGTTCACCCAGGAGTCTCACTCTGGTTGCAGTGCCAGTTTGCTTGGTGGTGTCTGGAAACGCTCAGAAATGGTAAATTCTGGAAAATTGAGCTGAAGTGATGAGGCAGCAATCCTCAGGCTGCAGGAAACACTGAGACTGTCGCTCAAAGCAATGGCTGTGTGTAGCTGGTGAAACAAAAGCCTTTGTCTGCCTATTTAAGTACAAACTTCCCCCAGTCTCAGGTTTTTCTGCGCTAACCCAGATTTAGTCACATCTCAGGAATGACCCAGCACATACTCAGTTAGGTATTAAACAAACCTGATTTCTGGCCGCAAACTGGTAATCTAGTGACCAAGGGCAGTGCATTAGTTAATAGCAGTAGGAGAGTAACTAGAGAACATGTCACTGACGATGGCATGAGATTCCCTTAAAGTGATCCCCAGATTAGGGATTAGAGTACTTAATGTTTTTCTTCTGTAACGGAGATGTTAGAATTGAGTCAGTCTACGGGTGTTTGAGGCAGCAGCACTTGGACGAACGCAAGTCTGCAGGGACTCAAAGTACAAAACATTCCTTAATTGTTTGCAAATTCCCTCTGATCTTACTGGATGCGTTGGCTTGCTTGGGATGTATCTTTGCTTACGTACCAGGCAAAGCTACTTGGCATGTCAGTATGCTTCTGATTCCTCTCTAAGATGGTTTCAGCAAGGCTCTAGAAAAATACCAGCGAGAAGTCTCAGCTTCAGCATTAACGAGGCTGCTGATGGACATGTTGTTTGGACAGTTGTGGTGTTCTGCAGCATAAAGTTTATTAATAGTAGTTGGAGAAGCTGTTGCTGTGCTTCGTGCTAACAGATACATTCGAGAACTGCTGTAGGAGATCTGCACTTGTAAAAGACTAATGCTTAGTATTCAGCAGTGAATGAGAACTGGGGGAAGATTAACAGCCTTTGATTTACACCCAGCTGAGGAAGGTGTTGGAGCTTTGCCTGTTTATGCTGTTGGGCTTTTGTTACGTGGGATGAATATTTCATTACCTTGACGTTGGGAGCTTGGCTTCTTGCATTTGGTGGTGTCAAGACGTCGGCGCCTGAGGGGCTCTGTCACCTGTGATGAACTGAGATCAAATCTGTGGTAGTAGTCCCCTGGGCTTCAAAAGAGGACTGGGAGGAGATAGCTGGAGCCAGGCGAGGGTACTTAAATCCACAGTCAGAGCTAGAATAGTAAAGTGACCCTCTTTGTAGTTTAAAATTGGCTGCAGTGCTCCAGAAAGCTGCCAGAGCAAAAACTTGAATTTCTCTTCTGCAAGTTCATTTAAGGAATTAAATAAAACTGTCTTTGCTTAGAGGTGTGTAAGATCAAGCCTGAAATCCCTGAAGCGGTGGGAGGGTAAAGTACATCTGGAGGGATAATCACCTTACTCGCTGATGCGGAAATTAAGCCTATGGTGGAGCTGGCATGCTGGAGTCCACCTGGGTGTTCTGGAAAGTCTCTTGCTTAATCTGGTAAAACACGTTTCAGACGCTGCAAGGAACTGTTGGTTCTGCAGACCAGAAGACCTAGAGCAAAAATCTTGGTTGTGGGTTTGGTTTTTTTATATTTCCAGAACCTTGCCTTGATGTGTGACAAGCAGACTTTCCCAAAGCCTTTGGGGTATTGACATGAAGCGGTTAAATCCTTCTGCGCTAGCTGCAGAGTCTCTTTTGCATGGTTGCAGCTTCTCCCATTTCATCCCGCTGGAGCAGCAGCTTGCCAGGTGCTGGGGTAGCAATGGTTCTTCCGTGCAGGAGGAACCCATGTAAGCAGCCAAGAGCTGCCCAGTTCATCTTGTTCCAGCAGACCCAGGAGCAGGCTCCCTCAGCAGCCAGAACTCGTTCTCAACCTTTCTTGGGGTGTCCTGCCTGTGGCATATCATCTCTCCTCTCTCTGCTTGGTTCAACTCAATAGAAGTCATGGGTACAGCATAATGCTGTCATTTTTTTGAGCCCCTGATTAAGGACAAGCATCTCGTGTTGGCCTGGCATTTGAAGCTCCGGGGAGGATTTGATGATCTGGTGGCAGGGTGCCTGGCAGTGGGGCTGGAGGTGAGCAGGGAAGCACTAATGTCGGAGCCAGATTAGTGCTCTTAGAAGCTGTGAGGTAAGTCTTTAAGCAGCTAACGTTCCCAGCAGCATTAAACACCCTCCCCATATGAAACTTGATTCATTTATCTAGTGTGTCCCTGCTCACGTGCTGGAGTCGCTGAAGTCTGTCTAGCTTGGTTTTGTTTTGCCATAAATTGGAGGGAGGGGGGGAAAGTCAGTCTTCCCCTATGTTGACCAAGTCTTAAGACTCTGGAAATGACCAGTGGTCATCCCATGGATGGCTGCTTCAGCTAAAAAGTCTGTGAGTGGATGGACTCTTCTGAAGAAGAATAATGCTTGAATGGGAAAAAAAAAAATCAAGTTTTTAAACTTATATAGAAATGCTCTTGAGAAAGGAGCTGCAGTTACTCTTCAAGAGCTTCTCAGCTTGCATCTGGAGAAGTTTAATGCAGCCCAGAAGAGCCTACAGAAATCACTGAATTGTCATTCTTCTTTCAAAAAAATCTGCTTTGAGCTCCCGTGGTAGTGGCATGCTGTGGCACTGGTCTTCCACATGCTTTGCAGAAAGCTTGGAGAACAGGCATATCAGCAAGGAACAGACTGGATAATCCAAGGCAGGAGAGCTCCCCGGGCTGTTGCGTGACGGAGCAGGGCGGTGATCTTGGGCTGCTGCTAAGGTGCTTGCAGAAATGCAAAATTGGACAGATGATGCTTGCCAGCCTGCTATTTCTTGGGGGGTGGATAGCTTGACGTCCCTTCTGTTGCGTTGTAGTTAGCAGGCAAAAGGTGCTGGTATCCCATCTGCCAGAGATGGTGTGATGAGCCCTGAGTGACAGTCCTCTTAAACACTGGGGCTGATGTGGTTCGACTTGCTGCTTTCTCCATCTGGTGGCAGGAAGGCACCAGACCAACGGAGATTGATTATTTTTCCCAAGAGTTTTTAATAGGTACGAGGCAGCTAATAGCAGCAAGACAGTGAAATAAGTTGTCCTACGACCCGTTTTCGTCTTTAATAGCCTGTCTTTGGGTAAGGCTAACAAGAATCAGGGTGTTAATAAGGAAGACAAGACGACCTTTGGCTTTAATTGCTTAATGTCTCAAAAAGCGGATACTGGCTATAGGAGCAGCTCTGTGCTACAAGGCTCTGCAATCTAATTCAGAAATGCTTTGTAGATCTACACTGATGCATTTGAAGAGCATTCACGACGCCCATGCTGGGATTCTTCCTTCCAGCTGGTTGTTGCGATGTGTCTGGACTGCCCTCTGTCAACTCCACAGCCATGGCAGATCGCAAGGTCCAGTAACATGCCGGGAAGCCATGGGTGGAAGGCAAGCGGATGTTCCCTTGTGTTGGCCTTATCTCAAAAGCTGCAGAAGAAGCTGGCAAAGCAGATCGGTGGCACTCAGGTGTTCTGCAGTGGGGGAAACTTGAGCCGTTAGACCCAATGCTGGGACTGCAGCGCTGCAGATAAGGTGTGGTACGTGAAATGCTGCTACCAAATGCAGAATAGGAACAGCTTGGAGCTCTACTGTACCACTGGCTTTCTCGCTTTGGCTCCCTTATGGCCTTTTACATGCAGGAATGACCCAAGTAGTTGAAAGTTTCTTTTTCTCTAGCTAAAATCCATCAGAGCCAGACTGAAACCAGAGCAGATCTGCAGGCTCCAAGGACTGATCAAACCTGTGTGTAGCGCGATGAAATTCACTTTGGCTTAAGTAGCTGTTAAGCTACAGAGGCCAATGAAATAAATTAAGTCTTGGTTTTCACATCTCCCTTCCAATTTGAAGACTTTGTCTCGGGTGGTTCAAAGTCGCCTTAAATAATGAAGGCTGCATAGTGGGATGAAAGCCGCTGTTAGCTGTAGGAGCATGCAGAAATCCTAATCGGTGTCTAGAGCGCCTAAGTAGCCTCTGAGATCCAGTTATGGTACAAGCCATAAACAGTCTTCCTTTGCAGACACTGGTCCTTGATGGACTCGGAGCAATTTGAAACGTAATGGCAGAACAGTCCCATGTGGTTTTAGCGGCTGTCCTGCGATGAGAGCTGGCCCCTCCAGCTTAAAAATGGGAACTAGAATACCATTATTCATACTGAAACAGGCAAAGGAGACTGCAGTGGGGAACTAACTTCTGCCCACAGCCTGCTTGTGCTTTTCTGGTCTTGTCTGAGATGAGAGGAAGGGCCGGACCTGCAGCTGAAAATCCCCGTAGCCATGCTGAGATAAAACACCAGCAGAGAGGACAGCAGAGGGGCTTGGCACGGAGAGATGTCGTTATGGTATGACTTCCATTTTGGAAGTGTGACACGGGAGAGGAGGCTAAAGTACGGGGGGGGAAAAATACCCAAACCAGTAAAATCTGATAAGATTTTAGATTTAGGTCTAGTTTAACACACGCCTACTTTGTGTTGAAGTAGGACAGTGCTGCTTAAGAAAAGTATCTTTCTGACTGCTTGCGATGGTGTCATAGTACAGCTCGCCGTGGAGCACACAAGGAGAAGCTGTTCTTGACTAGGTTGTGCAACATCTAGTCATGGCTGTAATCAAGCTACCGGGTAATGGTGACAATTTAATATGCTCGAGGGCAGCCATTTCGTCAGAAGCTTGATGTAGAGTGAGGTGGGGACAGAAAAACCAGGTGGTCTGTCTGGTCTGTCACTTCCAAAACAACAGCACTTGGGCTGCTGAAGATGGTCTGGTGCTTGCAAAAGGGGTGATGGAGTCCCACCATGAGACAGTGGCTAGAGATGGAGGGGGAACGGGGCATGGCTGCAGGCAGTCCTGAACGTTTATCGGCTGCTTGAGCCTGAAGTGGTTACGTGCTGGTTGCTCCCCTTGCCTGTGGCTTCAGACCAGGTAAGAATTTCAGTGGTGGGACTTCTGGCCAGAATGTGTTTTCAAAAGCACATTTGCCTTTAAAAAAAAAAAAAAAAGGGGGACCTGCAGGCCAGACCTCAGTGTGACTAACAAGCTGCATGTGAAGGAAAACAAGGCAATTGTGAGGGTTTCTGTTGTGAGATAACATACTTAATTACATGGTGCAGAAGCTGTAGATAGAACAGAGGAAACACAAGTGCTGAGGAGATGGCTGTTTTGTATCCTGGTGCAAAAGGAGGTCTGGTGGTGTTCAAAAGCTGTTTTCAGTGGACAGTTTGAGGTTCTCATCGTTGTCTCTCTCTCTCCAGGAAAGCCTGGCTCCTTTGTAGATGTCTAATGTCTTCAGGGACTCAGGATCTCTTCGAGGCAATCAGAAAAGCAAGAGTGTTGAGGCTTATAACATGGATTAAACTCTCAGATGTTGATGGTATTCCCCAAGGAAGAATCTCTGGGTCTGCTCAGCTTGCTCTGCTGTATGCTTTAAGATAAGACATCAAAGCTTGGTAGGAGCCATAAATGGGTGGGCATTTAGTTATAAAACGAAGTGAAAATCCGTGTGTATAAGGATAAACAGGTAAAACTAAATTCTGTGATGGATCTCCATTGCAGCTGCTGAAGGGTCCTCAGAAGTCATTATTTCATGATGTACTGAGAAATGATTACTTCAGACCTACTGATGCAAGGTGGGAAGTGGAGAACAAGAGTCCTGCAATAAACCCTGTAAGCTAACCTGCTGGCTGGGAGCAAACCTCCCCTGTAGGTCTCAAAAAAGCCTGCTAATTAGGATACTTCTGGAAAGAAGGTGCGGTAGGACCAACCCTTGGGCTTTTGGAGAGCATGGACCTTGACATTAGGGGCAACTAAAGTTGTGCGTGCTGCCTGGCTTCTCCGTGTGAGGCTGAACCGTCTCCTGGCTGCAATGCAATACTTGAGCACGCTGGGAGACGGCCAGGTTTTGGGCAGAGCGCTGAGTCAGAGCTCACAGCTGTAGGACAGAAATCGGGAGAACCTTCTCTGGGATCGTGCTGCCTCCGAAGAGCTTCATTGCAAATCAGAGGGCTTTGATTTGTACAAAACTCTGGACTCTCAAGCAGTAGAATCCCTAAACTTCCAGTATTTTTTGTCCAACGGGAACTGTTGGACTATCCCTGTGGCTTTAGGGCACTTGAGTCTTGGTGGTGCAGACGCTGCACCCTCAAAGGCTGCAGGAACTGGTGAGACTGGAACTTGGCAGCGTCCTCAAGCTTGGTGATGGAGCGTGCTTCCAAGCCAAAGCCTGTCAACGTAGACTTCTCCATGCTGAGCCCGGTGTGGACCTGCACTCCCTAGCTAGGTGTCTTCTCCTCTGCTCCTGCTGAGCACAGGGCTGCCCGCAGCGTGCGAAGGGTCTGGCTCCTGGCGTGTGGGCCACGTGCTGTGACAGGGCATGGGGGAAGCTCTTGCATGTATGACCATTGCCTGCAGACTAATTGGGAAATGAGAGGCACCGCAGCTGAGGTCTGCTGCTGCTCTGCATAAAGACCGAGCCAGTCTTGCGGCTGGGCTTGCAGGCTGGGCTTGTCTGGGGGGAAGAAGCAGAAAGGAAAGTGAAAAAGGCCTTTTTTTTTTTTTCCTAGAATAGCTAGAAGACTTGCATCTGTCAGGTTTCCAGCTATGTGAGCATGCGGACTAGCTCTTTGCACTTGGTTTCTTATGCTACACGCAAGGCTTGACTCCGTTTTGGCTGTGTGCGTCTCCTGACCCCCCCACCTGCTGATCTACAGGGGCAGAAGGGTGAAATGAGAGGCTTGACAGTTACTGAGATTTGCAGTGCAGGTTCTGCTTTTCTCTGCTGTCAATCGGGGAAGTAAAACTCCAAAATGACTGAGTTTCCCAGAGAGTAGATAGACTTACAGGCAGAGGCTGATGGCTTTGTGTTCCTGGCAAGCCCTTTCAAGGTCAAACTGAGATTTCTTTTTGGATATTTGAAGTCTCTAACTCCATGTAATAGTGCTGGGAATGGCATTAGGTGACCTAATGCGCATAGGGTTGGTCTGTACATGAGGTTGCTGCCCTTCTTAAGGGAGGCGAGATCCCTCCGAGGTCTGAGTTAAGAAGGGGGAGGTTCTGACAATATTAATCTGGATGATGGAAACAAACATTAGCAAAAATTCTCTGAAAGGGCTTATAACGTGACTGCCGCGACCTAATCCACGCCTGATGCAGGATATTGATGTTACATCAGAGGCGTTCAATATAATGCTATAAATTAAGTATATCAGAGCTTACTGTTTAGCCTCCAGCTTGACTGAACTCACTTTGTGTTGGTATCCTGCAGTGTAAGGAAAAATCCAAGCCAGCATTTGGTTGGCCAGAAGAGGCTTACAGCGAAGGCACAGACCCGCCATCCCCTTGACAGGTTGCTGCAGTGGTTTCTGGATGGCCTTCTGCTGGAGATGTTCACCCGTACAGCGTCGTTGGCAAAAGCAACGTGATGGTGACTGTGCACGGCATGCTGGAGTGCCACATGTACCATGGCAGATCCCGCAGAGACAAAGCTCCCCCTTTGGCGATGCAGTGGGGCAGGCCAGCGGGCAGCAGCGGCTTAGCTGTCGCGCTGAGATGTAGCAGGCAGGTTCTGGGCAGACCAAGAGGCAGGGATGATGGCAGTTCTCAAAGGCAGCTTAATCTGGCATACATCTTTTCCCACTTCCAGTGACTAATTAAGGCAGCTAAACATACCCTTACTGTCTGGTATCTAGTGTCCTGGGCATCTCGCATTTTCTTCCTGCTGGGAATGCAAGTGCCGGATGGCTTTCTTTTCTTCCTCTCTCAGTTCAGTTGCAAACTGAAATATTTGCGGATTGCAGCCTCGTCCCTTCCCTGCTTTAGTGCTGAGGGATGCGGTCCCTGTCTCCAGCTGTGTTAGACCTCTGCATTTCACTGCAGTGCATCTCTGCAGCGCTCTACCTTACTGGGAGCCTGGGTACTGCTAGAAAGGAGTTACATGGTTAATGAGGCTCCCTTTCTGCTTTGATAAGTTCCCCACCAGCTCCCTGGAGGAATCTGCTTTCTCCACAGGTGTACTTTCCATCTGTCAGCGAGTTTGTTGAAAGGATTTTGACAGGCAACTTTCTTCTGTAATCCTTAATAGCTTCGAATTTAAAATGTTTATGGCAAAGCTAATCCTACGAAACTCCCTGTAGTTTTAATACATCTGTCCTCCAGAAAGACTCTTCTGGTGAGAGGAGGTAAATCTACTTCTTTCTGCAGCGATAAATATCTGCAGACTTGGCTGCGGGGCAGCTTTAAAGTCACCTGGCTTGGTCCACACTTAAAACTGGTGTCTGCGCTCAGAGAGCGTCTTGCTAAAAACAAGACCTCATGTGGTTATCAACCTTCATGACCAGTGTCAGGACAGAAAACTGTTGGAGTCGGCAAGTCTCTTGTAGTGTGGCTGTCGACGGTGGACACTCAATTTACAGCTGGAAGGTGTAAGTCAGGATGGGATTTCTGGATGTTTCTAGTCCCAGTTCCTGTACTCAAGCAGGGTAACTTAGATGGGAGAAGCACCTGAGTAACCTATTCAAGTTTCCAATATCTCCAAGAACAGATAATCCATAAGCTCTAGGGCAGGGGGACACCTTCATTGTGCTCCAGTGTCTTTCAAAAATGGCTTTTAGCTTGCAGTATCTTTAATCTATGTGTGTGCAGGTGTCACTCGGAGGGAAGAATGAATGGAGTCATCTCAAAGTTGTTAAGTCCTGTAGAAATACAGACAACTGGAGACCTCTGAACTTAAAAGCACAGGGCAGGCTGGAAGCAGCATATAAACTATTTGCCGGGGTATTTTAGCACGTTGCAGTTGGGCTGTGTGCAGGGCTGAGCCTCTGCCCCGGCCCCTCTGCGGGAAGCAGCATATCACATGAAACCCAGGGCTGTGTGGTTAAACAGCCACCGTTAGCCTGGCTGGGAGAGGGGGGATGTGGGTTGGTCTCCTGGCACTGGGAGCTACTGGATGTGGGTTAGTCTGACACTGGGAGCTGCTGGATGGCCCGGGCATCACGTAGCCTGCTTACCTTGGGGCAGGAAACCTGGGAGCTGCCTTGGCACGCTGCCTCGTGCACCTTGTCCTGTATTGGTGGCAATTGCTGATAGTCACAGAAGGTTCTGCCTTCTTTAACGTGGCACCCATTTCCCTGGTCCCTCGGCTGTCTTCTAGCCTTGACACAGAAGGCAGTTGTGCCTGGTTTGCACAGCAAGACCTGCTTTTGTATGGAGGGGGGCTGTTTGCTGCTTCCCCTGCCGGGCTGTAGAGCATGTCGTGGGGCAGCACAGGTCTGCATAATAGTAGGAGGTGAGAGTGGAGGCTCTTTTGCTGCCTCTGCCTCAGGGAATGGAGTAGAGGAGGTCTGGATCAGAGACCAGAGTACACCGCTTGCTGTGTGGGAAACTAAGGCTTAGCTGTAACTTGGTTTTAGGATTAGCCGGGCTGTGGTTGAGGAGATCTGCAGGCAGGAGAGGATGTTGCTGGAATCAGCAGGTCAATATGGTACAAGTGAGGGTGAGTCATTCCAGGCTGCTCAAATGAGGTCCTGGGCTGGACCATCCTCCACCTTCCAGCATGAGCCCTTGGCCTCCTGATCACCACCATAAATGTGGTTATCTAGGCCCAGAACAAACCTTGTCCTTGCAAATGCTTGTGAAAATGACTCAGTATTTGCAGAAGCCTTTCACATCCAAATGATTACCTAATCCTTGTGAGAGGTGGCTGCAGAGAGGAGGCTGGCAGGTTCCTCTTCTCCTGGCCCGCTTGCCACGCGGCCGAACCCAGGGTGTGTATGCGTTGGGGCGGTGAGCCACTGCGGGGAGGGGAAAACAGCAATATCCAGGCTCAAAGTGCCACTTGGCAGCTGTAACCCCCGCAGCCGGGCGGCTGTGCGGAGCAGTCTGGCTGACGCAGCATCCTGGGCTGCTGCACCCGCTCCAGGGGCGCAGAGACCCATGTATGGGGCACAGCGGGGAGTCAAGGTGGGGGTGCGAGCCCTTCCCGAGCGGCCCACGGTCCCCAAGGCAGGGCAGCTGGTGCAGCAGTTGGCCGGCTGCCTGGCTGTTGCCGCAGGTGCTGCCCGTGTGGCTTCAGCCAGCTGCGGGGTTGTGGGAGCTGGAAATGAGATTATTGGAATATCAAGTGTGACGCTTCCCAGTAACTGAAACCGGCCAAGGTGGCGTTTGGCAGCCCGCTTGTGAAATGGCTCTGTGCTCTGTTGTCTCCTTAATCCCTCTGTTGCCGCGGCGCATGAGGCAGGTGGAAGTGGTGCTGTGCATTAACGTCGTTATCCTCAATGAAGAAAATCCTGTGTGGGAAGAACATACTCTTACCACGTGAGCTTTTAAGTCCTTATCTGTGCAGATGCCTTAGGCAGCTGTAATTTTAACATCTAACGTATTCTTTAGGCATCTCGGAAGCGTGCCCTGTGCTTATGGGAGACGGAAAAGATGAACGCCCCGTAGCTATGGTATTGTTAATCCATGCGACTATCTCGTAACCCTAGATCATCTCCACCCTCTTGCTTTGACCGTCCCTCTTGCCTGCATCGCGAAGTCCAACTCTCACCCCGCAGGTGAAAGGCGTCTCTTTCCTAGAGAATTTTTCCCATCCTGGAAAACACTGATCTTCTAAGAGATGGAGAATACCTCAAATAAAACCCAACCTGCCCCTTTTGCTGGGGGACTGGACTGCGGCGTGATTTCCCAGCCGGCTCCCTCTGGGATGGGAGTGGATTCCAGATGATTTACGAGCTGGCTGGCTGCCTTCTCCTGCGTCTCGCTGGAGATGCACGGGAACACCTGAACGTGTGATGGGAACATGAAGTGACTGGGGCTTAACCCAAGTGTCTCTGTTCTCTCTCCCTCTCTCGATGCAGGTGACGGAGCTGAACGAGCCTCTGTCCAATGAAGAGAGGAACCTGCTGTCCGTCGCCTACAAAAATGTGGTGGGGGCACGGCGTTCCTCTTGGCGAGTAATTAGCAGCATCGAGCAGAAGACCTCTGCTGATGGGAACGAGAAGAAGATAGAAATGGTGCGGGCCTACCGCGAGAAGATCGAGAAGGAGTTGGAAGCGGTGTGCCAGGATGTGCTGAGCCTGCTGGACAACTACCTGATCAAGAACTGCAGCGAGACGCAGTACGAGAGCAAAGTCTTCTACCTGAAGATGAAAGGGGACTATTACCGCTACCTGGCCGAAGTGGCCACCGGTGAGAAGAGGGCGACCGTGGTGGAGTCTTCGGAGAAAGCCTATAGCGAAGCCCATGAGATCAGCAAGGAGCACATGCAGCCGACCCATCCCATCCGGCTGGGTCTGGCTCTTAACTACTCGGTTTTCTACTACGAGATCCAGAACGCGCCGGAGCAGGCCTGCCACCTGGCCAAGACGGCCTTCGACGACGCCATTGCCGAGCTGGACACCCTCAACGAGGACTCCTACAAGGACTCAACGCTCATCATGCAGCTCCTCCGCGACAACCTAACGCTCTGGACGAGCGATCAGCAAGACGACGACGGTGGAGAAGGCAACAACTAGACCCCCCCGATGGACTGGCAGCCGCACGCTGATGCTAACTACTGCAGTCTTTATTTTTTTCCCACGAGTGGGGGGGGGGTCAGGGGGGGGGGAGGGAAAGGGAGGGGACACCTTCCCAGGGAGGCCCCCCACAACCTGCCTTTGATTGCCTCGTTGACATTTTTGCCAAAACACCACTAGTGGAAGTCAGGCTGGCTGTGCTGGTATGGAATAGCAGCCTCACTGGCATATGGACTGTTCTGTAGATTATTAATACAAGTGGAGCTGTCTTTAATTTAACTTTATCGCTAGAAATAAAAAGGGTTTTAAGACGAATTCGCGTGGATGGAATGGCCCTCGTTTTTAAGGAAAGCAACGCAAAAAAAAAAAAAAGGGAGTTCTGTGGTTCCAGTAAGGCTTTGTGCGTTTGTTTCTTCAGTCCAAGTGCCGTGTGTCCGTACCACGTCGCGGGGCGTCTCTCTGCAGCGCTCTGCTTGGCAGGGCATAGCTTAAAATCCCCAAATTGAGAAGGAATTTAAAATAAATAAATAAATAAAAATTAATAAAACTAAAGAATTCGGGGCTTGCAAAGCCCCAGGATTTAGGCCATCCAATCTTTTCCCTTTGTTGAAGATATTTATTAGGGTAGCTTACAGTATTAACACTAAATTGCAGTTTACAGTATTTCTACATTACAGCCATATGACATCAAGCCTTTGATTGTCTGTTTGTTTTGTTGTTTGTTTTTCTTTTTTTTTCTTCTGCTAGTTCTTTTGGCTTGCCTTCCTGATCAGTCCTCGCCTGTGGACTGGCTTTAGCTATTCTGTGTCGCCCAAGGCAAGAAGACCGCCCGCCCGAGGAACATCAAAGCTGCTCTAGTTTTTTGGTCAACAGCTTAACAGGTGCTTGGCTAGCGGCTGTTTCAACTATTTTAAGTCCACAGCAAAAGGTTTAAGAACTTAATTAGACAAGGGGGAAGTGTTTAAACTTAAAATGCCACTTAAATAATAAAAAAATAATAATAATAAAAAAAAAATAAAAAAAAAAAAGAGCATTCAGGTCTGTATGTCATGTACTGTGTTTGGTATTTCAAAAGACCATCCTGATTTAAGGTGCCACAGCTGCTTCCTCAGGGATTGCACTGCCATTTCACTCTGCCTGACTTTCTCCCACTGTACCATGAGGTTTGTCAGCAGATCTCCGGCACCCAGGCTCCCTTGTTTGTCACCAGGGAAGCCGGCTGCCTTTTCCTTTCTCCTGGGGAAGCTTGTGGTGTAATGAGTGAACTTCAGGAGCTTAGAAACTAATTTGGTAGAGAAATCCTCAAGGGAAGAGCTACAATCATAGACATTTCTATCAACCATCGGGAGCCCAGGAACTTAGTTCTCTTCTTAGCAAAATCTTTTCCGAGTCTGTCTGATCCGGCTGGGGGTGGGAGACGGGGCATCTGAGTTGCTTAGCAGGTAATATTTACCCCATTTTGAGTAACTTTCTTTTTAATTCTTACTCTTACATCGTTGTTGGAAGTTCACTGCTGTTCTCTGGCTTGCGGAGTGCTGTGCCACGTGGCTTTTCACCTAAAGCTGCGCAGTAAGGAAAAAAAAATCGCACTCCTGCATTATTTTTTTTTTTTTTTCTTTATTTTATTTTAGAAACAGGCTTTCAGTGTCCCTTTCGAGAGTCAGTCCGCAAACAGCCTGTCGTGGTGTTGCACACACGGTACAACCCGCTCCTGCTGTCGGGTTGCACGGGGAGATGTGGCTCCAGCTCCCTCCGGATGGTCAAACGAAGCCGCTACCCTGACTCCTGGGGGGGCGAGCGGAGCCGAGGCCGCCGCTCGGCCACCAGCCATTGCCCCGGCCACGCTGGCAAAGCTTTCGGCTTGGTTTTTTTTGTTTTCTGACCGGGATGCTTTCGCCCGCAGAGTCTTGCTTGCCCCCGCCAGCGCATCCCCCGGGCGTACGGTGTGCAGCATCCCGCGGCGAGACGCTGGCCGTGCCGGTACGTGCCGTGGACTGGAAGATCGCTTTAGGCTTCTTAACCTTCCTTTGATCGACCCTTGTGTCCCGTGAGCAGTGTTGTCCCAGCTGTATAATTTGGAAGCGATTTACTGGAATTACAAAACCTATCTTT
>VYZM01021328.1:65605-78731 GCA_013398915.1 Dromas ardeola | reverse complement strand
CTCTGGGCAACCTGGGCCAGGGGCTCACCACCCTCACAGCCAAGAATTTCTCCCTCACATCTCATCTCAATCTCCCCTCTTGCAGTGTAAAACCCTTCCTCCTCGTCCCATGGCTCCCCTCCCTGATCCAGAGTCCCTCCCCAGCTTTCCTGGAGCCCCTTGAGGGACTGGAAGGGGCTCCAAGGTCTCCCCGCAGCCTTCTCTTCTCCCGGCTGAACCCCCCCAGCTCTCTCAGCCTGTCCTCCCAGCAGAGGGGCTCCAGCCCTCCCAGCATCTCCGCGGCCTCCTCTGGCCCCGCTCCAACAGCTCCGTGTCTCTCCTGTGCTGAGGCCCCAGCGCTGGAGGCAGCACTGCAGGGGGGTCTCCCCCGAGCGGAGCAGAGGGGCAGAATCCCCTCCCTGGTCCCCTGAGTGTCCCCTAACCCCCAGTGAGACTCCCCGCTCTCCCCAGGCAGCGGATTTCAGCTGTAACACTTTGAACTTCCCAGTTTCTCACGTCGGACGACCATGACTCCTGACACAGCCGAAGCCCACATCCCGCACCCCGTGGCCGAGCGTAGGGTCTCTGCCCGTCCTCTGCACAGAAACCTCTGCCGCGTTCAGGAACGACTGACATCTCCCTGTGTATTTGTAGAATATAAATTTTTACCCCCCTAACGGGGAAAAAACCCCTCAACCAACAACCATTTTGTATCCCTTGCGTTTCTAGAGAGACCATTAGATGGACCCCTTCCGCAAGGGCTCCTGCACCGCTCCAAACTCGTCACACGCTCAGGAATGTGCTCGGACACGCAGATTTGTAGTTCTTGGCTCTGGGGTTCTTCAGGCTGCAGACAACAGCCTGATCTGCTGAGCGAGGCAGAGACGGTTATCGCTGCTCCCAACAAAACCCTTTACGCCAAATTTCGGAGAGCGGGGCAGCAGTGACAGACCCAACTCAGATACGGCTCCCTCCATTCTCGCTCCTGAGTCTTTTCCGCATCAGGTTTTTTCTTTCGAGAACTGAAACACAGAGCGGGTGGGAGAGGCCAAGCAGCCTCGCGGCACCAACTCCCCCTGCCGCGAAACTTGTTTCGACAACAATCCAACACTGAAGCCACCAAACAGGCCCAGAAAGCAGAGGTCTGGCATCTGGGATACTTCAGAGCTCAAAGGGACGCAATGATAAATTGATTTAAAAAGTGAAGGAAGCGGGGAGACAATAAAATACGCTAGCTCAGTCCTTTTGGCACTGGGAACAAGAGCAGCACTTCCAGTCCAGTTCCCGGTGGGCACCTGGTTGGCTCATTTCTTCCTAAAGGGCTCTGGAAATGATGGAATTTGGTGGTGCAAACACTTGGGGCACTTTGGGCACGCAGGGAAAGGGTACAGAGCCTTCCCTGCCCCAGCCTGACCTTTCGGCTACCTGTAGTAGATGAATATTTACTGGATATTTGGAAAAATTTTTACACTGAAAGGGTTGTCAAGCATTGGAAGAGGCTGCCCAGGGCAGTGGTGGAGTCGCCGTCCCTGGAGGGATTTAAAAGCCGGGCAGACGTGGTGCTGAGGGACATGGGGTAGTGGTGGGCTTGGCAGTGCCGGGCTAACGGTTGGACTCCGTGATCTCAAAGGTCCCTTCCAACCCAGGCAATTCCATGATTCTCATTTCTTGCAGGAACCCGCCCCCCCGCAGACTCACGCTGTTGAAGATCTGTAGGCCGTCGTGTCCTCCCGACACGTAGATCCGGCCCTCGAAGACGGTGACTCCGGCGGCGCTGCGGTTGGAGCTCATGGGGGTCACCACTGTCCACCTTGCCGGGAGAAGGGAGAGGTTAGCAAAGGTCCTGCAGGCACACGCACAGCCCACTGATTATTTCAACTCTATTTATTAGATTTTCTAGGACTTTGTTCCAGTAACTCTCCTTTCACCACCTATTTTATTTAAACCGTGTTCCCCCCGCCCCCCAGCTTGCATCCAGGTGAACACTTGCAAGGAGGGATGCTGCTCCACTGTCAAGATATAAAAGGTTTTCCACCTCATTCACGGTGTTCCTTTTATAGCTCGGACTCCCGACAGTGTCACGGCACTACTCTAGCAGCAAACAGATGGATAAGCTGTGGGACATGACAAGCTCTTACTTGTTTGTTTCTGGAGAATAGGACTCCACGGAGTTGAGGGATGAGTTTCCATCGTATCCGCCGCATACGTAGATCTGGCCATCCAGGACCACCGTTCCCATGGCACTGCAAGGGAGAGAAGGACCCCCGTGAGGCGGTCGTAGGTGCCCATAGCACAGCAAATCTGCACAGCCCGCCTTGCCCGCTACCTGCCATCGCCTCCCTCACCCCACGGAGGTTCATCCTCCTCTTCCTCTGGCTTCACCTCCAGGCTGCTCAACCAACTCAATCCCACCTGAGCTCTGAGCCTCAAAGAGCCACGAAAGACGCTCGCAGCATGAGCACACCCCGTTTTCCTGATCGAAGGAGCTAAATCAAAACACACGGAGAAATTTTGTCCCAAATAATGGGTCAAAATCCCAGCGATTCCAGCTTCCCATGAAGGGCCTCCCCACTGCTGCTGGTGGGAGATAACTCTGGTGAGGGACATCACTGCACGGCCTCAGGAGATGCACTAATTGCTGTCAAACGTAAAGCTCGTTAAATCAAGGTGCCTGACCCTGTCATTACACCTTGTCAATCACATATTTGGCTCCCAAAGGCTGTCAAATAGACAAGAATCCCACCCTGAAAAGGTGGTCATCAAAGCTTCTCATAAAAGCTCGGCAACACGATCCTCAGCGATAAAACCCCAGCACTACAGCCGGAGCCGAGCGCTTCATACAATAACCAACATTTTCCTCCGCACAAGAGCATCCAACGCTCGTTCCGCTTGGCTTCAAGGCAGAACAACCCAATTGTGGAAGAGCAACTGTGGGAAAAGCTCCCAGGAACCTCATTGCTATGGAAAAACTGAGCTTTTCTGCTACAAATACGAGCCTTGTGCCCAAGACTTCACGTACTCAGTCGCTCGCAGCGTGCTCTTCCCAAGCGATCAACATCTCAGACCACAAAAAAAAACAAACAAACAAACCCCAAAACAAGCCAAACAAACCATTATGGTAAAGAAGTGCTGCAAAGCTTGCAGGAAAGCAAACAATTTAACAACTCTTTGTGACCGGCCACGAGCGGAAAGAAAACCGCAGCAGAAACCCTGGATGCCAGGAAGACATTTAAACATGGAAGCAGGTACCGTGTTGCGGCGGGGAGGACAGGACGACCCCACAACTTAATAGGTGGGTTTTCAAAATAAAGCAGGGTAAGCTCCCAAACCCAACCGCAAAGCGGTCCCCAGGCTGGTTGGGAACCGTGCAGCTCTGTTCATCAAGCACAAACACCTTCTGCTTAGCTGGAAACTCCTCTCCCTGGACGATAAAAATACTCCTCTCCTTCCCAGCTGCGATTCTCTTATGCTTTCTGGTAGGGAGAGAAGATGCCGGCGCTGGCCAGAGATGGTAAAATGGGTTTATTTGACTCCCAGCAGCACGGGAGTTTCCTACGTGAGGCTCACCAGTGCTTTACCTACCACCCGGTACCACAACGTCAAGAAACAGGGCTCTGGCCACCTCCTTTGGGACCCCAGACATCACCAGCAGAACCTTATCATTCTCTCTTAGTTTGATTTCACTCCTTGATGCCACCAAAACCGAAATCTCTGTAGCTTAAAGCCCATGCAGCTCAGCTGCTTTTTAATTACCGAGGTCTTAACGGCTTCCCTTGTAAATCAACGCTGTGATGCACAGATCATAGAATCACAGAATGGTTCGGGTTGGAAGGGACCTTAAAGATCATCTAGTTCCAAGCCCCCTGCCCTGGGCAGGGACACCTCCCACCAGCCCAGGTTGCTCAAAGCCTCATCCAACCTGGCCTTAAACACCTCCAGGGATGGGGCATCAACAACTTCCCTGGGCAACCTGTTCCAGTGCCTCACCACCCTCACAGCAAAGAATTTACTGTAAAGATACACCTTTGCCGAGCTGCTGACGGTTCTCCCCTCTTACCAGCAAGCAGGGCCCGGACTCAGCATGACTTCCCTGTCCCAAAGGTAGCCAAGCAAATCCCACCTGCTTCCGTACCGCTCTGCTCCTCCTCCTTCTTTCACTTCTTCCCTAAACATGGATTTCTCATTGGGCATCCACCACCACCTCCAGCCTTCCTACAACCTCATTTTCCACCCCCCCCTCCTTCTCCAAAGGTCTCCTTCCTCATAAGGGATCTGCACGTACCTTCGCTTGCTGTTCATACTTTCCACTTTGGACCAGGAATCCATCTCCGGGTTGTAAACCTCCACGGTGCTCAGCCTCAGCTGGCCGTCGTAGCCGCCGATGGCATAGAGCAATCCGTTCACCACCGCTACCCCGACTCGGCTCCGGGCCGTCGTCATCGGCTGGCACTTCTCCCAGCGGTTGGCAATGGGGTCAAAGACTTCCACCACGTTCAGCGAGTCACCTGCATAAAAATTCGCTACTCAAATTAAAAGAGGGAGACCCGATAAAACACTGTTTTAGCAAGCTTGGCCCATAGCAGAGGCACAGGAGGGATAAGTGGTGGCTGCTCTGACCTCAAAGATGGGGCTGACCCAGGGATTTTGCCTGCTCTTCTCTGGGAAAACCTCTGGGCTCTCCTATGTCCTATTCTGGGCTCTTGCAAATCCTATTCCAGCCTCCCTGATCCCACAAAGTCAAGTCAGAGGCATTTCCCAGCCACGTTTCTACTCGCCCGCAATGAAAGCCTGCTCTGAAAAATTCATATAAACTGCAATCCGCGATGCAAAAGGATTGTAGAGCGTTTCAAAGCTCGCCCGTGCTCTGTACCATGAGACTCAACAAGTCCTAGGCTGTGGAAGTGGGGCCTCTTATAACCTCAAAGGGGCAGCAGAGACCTGCAATGTCACATCTGTTGGTGTCGCTGCTTCCTGGGAACGCAGCTTCTCTGTAGGATAAACCGGCCGTGTTGTGTGTGACTGGGGTGTGAATCATAGAATGGTTTGGGTTGGAAAGGATCTTAAGGATCATCTAGTTGCGCCCCCCTGCCCTGGGCAGGGACACCTCCCACCAGCCCAGGTTGCTCCAAGCCCCGTCCAACCTGGCCTTGAACCCCTCCAGGGATGGGGCAGCCACAGCTTCTCTGGGCAACCTGGGCCAGGGGCTCACCACCCTCACAGCCAAGAATTTCCTCCTCGGATCTCATCTCAATCTCCCCTCTTGCAGTGGAAAACCCTTCCCCCTCATCCCACGGCTCCCCTCCCTGATCCAGAGTCCCTCCCCAGCTTTCCTGGAGCCCCTTGAGGGACTGGAAGGGGCTCCAAGGTCTCCCCGCAGCCTTCTCTTCTCCAGGCTGAACCCCCCCAGCTCTCTCAGCCTGTCCTCCCAGCAGAGGGGCTCCAGCCCTCCCAGCATCTCCGGGGTCTCCTCTGGCCCCACTCCAACAGCTCCGTGTCCTCCTTCTGCTGAATCCCATGAGGCAGTGCCCAGCACGCACCCGCTAATCAGACCCTACATCCCGGGGCAACCAGGTTGGTTGAAGCTCCAGTAGATAGCTTCACGAACACTTTCTTGACCCCTTTTTTACGCTATGCCTGGGCTCATGCCAGCGCATTGTGTCTGCACGTGTCATCCCACAACCCCACCAACGTCACCTGGATACCTCCAAGTTCTGCTTGCTGCCATAGGCAAGGACACCATCCTCAAAACGCTGATTCTTTAAGATACGCAAGAATACTGTCCTAAATAAACCTCTCCTAGACCAAGTTTCTCGCTGGAAGATGTTAAAACTATGGACACAGTCACCTTGACCATTTCAGCGGAAGGGTCAAAGTGCTACACACAGGAGGAGAAACTGCTCAACACTTCACATGAGGGAAGTTCACGATCCCCTCATTCTACCCAGCAAACTACGCTGCTCTCCCCGCTGCAGGGAGCGGATATGCAAGGTACCTGCTGAGTTAAGTCCTCCAACAGCGTAAATCAATCCCGCGATGGATGTACAGCACCGAGGACGGGTCTTGAACGCTGGGAGGTGCGGCCGGCGCTCTGGCATGAGGTGATAGTCTTTCGCCTCATCAACTAGATCCCTGAAACGAAAGCCAAATAGTTAAAGAGCTCGGTTGATATGATGAAATCTGACTGTCTTAAGTCAGATGAAGATTTCATAGAATGGTTTGGGTTGGAAAGAACCTTAAAGATCATGAAGTTCCAACCCCCTGCCCTGGGCAGGGACACCTCCCACCAGACCAGGTTGCTCCAAGCCCCGTCCAGCCTGGCCTTGAACCCCTCCAGGGATGGGGCAGCCACAGCTTCTCTGGGCAACCTGGGCCAGCAACTAATTTTCCCCCTCCTGTGGCCAATAAATCTAGAAGGCAGCGTGGCTCTGCTACCAGGTTGAAATTGGGGAGGGTACTTTGTTTCTTTGCAATTTCAGGTGCTCTGTCCACAAAAAGAGAAAATTTTACTCTCCAAAACTGCTAAACCACATTCCTGCTGCCTCCACCCCACCGAGGGCCACCATCCCGTGGGTGGTTTTCTAACCCCACATCCAAGTCTCACCTGCATTTGTGGCAGCAACGGACCAGGTCATCTTGTTGCACGCGGTCAGTGAGAAACTGAGGTCGACAGAGGGGGAGGCGGATTTTGGACAGGAGCTCGGGTAGGAACGACTCTCGCTGGTCTCGGTCATACCGTATCCAGGCTAACGCAGCTTCAAACACCTGTGGAAGAGAGGCATGGAAAGTTGGGAGTTTTGGGGTTGAAGGTTTTTTTTTTTTTTGCAAGTTCCTACGGCTGCCAGTTGTCTGATGGAAAAGAAACCACGTATTGACAACGATCTTCTCCTGATCTCAGATGACATTGTTTCAGGACAGAACGGTGATGTTCTGCATCGCACCAGTGGGCTCTCCTGTCATGTGGCGCTTGGGTGGCTTGGAAGACAGGCTGAGAGAGTTGGGGGGGGTTCAGCCTGGAGAAGAGAAGGCTGCGGGGAGACCTTGGAGCCCCTTCCAGTCCCTCAAGGGGCTCCAGGAAAGTCGGGGAGGGACTCTGGATCAGGGAGGGGAGCCATGGGACGAGGGGGAAGGGGTTTACACTGCAAGAGGGGAGATTGAGGCGAGATCCCAGGAGGGAATTCTTGGCTGTGAGGGTGGTGAGCCCCTGGCCCAGGGTGCCCAGAGAAGCTGTGGCTGCCCCATCCCTGGAGGGGTTCAAGGCCAGGTTGGACAGGGCTTGGAGCAACCTGGGCTGGTGGGAGGTGTCCCTGCCCTGGGCAGGGGGTTGGAATGAGATGATCTTTAAAGTCCCTTCCCACCCAAACCATTCTGCGATTTGGCATTGCTTTCTCTGCCCCTGACTTAGCCTGCAATAATACTGATCTATTGTCCCATGGGATGGTACGTTTAGTACCAAGGCGCGCAGGGAGATGAGGGAGCTGGGAAGAGAGTTTAGTTAGAGGAGGTGGGACAGAATGCAAAACTTTGGTTATGTAGTGTCAAAAATCAGCAAACCGGGGAAGAAAAGAGGATGGTGCTGCTCTATCAAAACCAGAAGACAGTTTTGATGAGAGGGATCCTTCTGTTGACTTTGGACAATCACACATTAGATGTCTAGAGCTGAGCTGGTCCCTCCAGGCTCGCTTTGCAGACGCTGCAGAGGCAGAACTCTTCAAAGGACAGTTCATCTGCCCTGTGTTGGATGACTCCAAATGACAAAAGGAGCCTGGTGACTAATTTAACCAGAGACACGCACTCCTTGGTCCACAGGACTCTCACAGTTAAAGCCTGAGCTGGGTTGTCCCTCTACACCCTTGCTCTTACACCCAGATGACTATATCTAAGTGCCATCACTGTCACCCGAGGCAGAGCACCCAACTGAGCACAGTGTCCATGCTGACCAAGGCTGACACTCCAAGGCCAACATCACGCGCTGCAGCTTCATCTGTTCATGGGTTCAGCTCGGGGAGATCACAAACCCACCGCAGTCTCCCAGAAGCTGCAGGAGAACCGGTCACTGTGGTCATGGCCACCACCTCGCAGGACAGCTGCCCTCTAAACCAGATTACACCCACTTCGGGTGGTCTTTTATTGCAACCTGTGGCGCTGGAGAAAATTCCGGCAGTACCATTGACCAGAATAAACTTATGAAGTCCTTTTACGGTGGGGATCAGGAGTCTCTCACATCCCCATTCCCGAGGTTTTCAGTGCAAAAGCATTTCTTCAACAGAACCACGGTGAGGTTAAAAAAAAAACCCAAATTTACTTCTACTCTACAAGGTGCTTTATGACCAGCAGATAGGCTGAACTGCACTAAAATACGGCCATTTCTGAAGAAGGTGCTGGCAGCTGGCAAGGAATGAGGAAACGTCACCGGGGACAGCTTCTTTGGACTCTTACCTGCTCCACAAAGGATCCACTTGGAAGAAAAACCAGCAAGGAACCAGTTTGTGGTATGATATAGAAAAATGGCTGGAACGTGAAGCAGGTTCCCCTCCCTCCTTGTTTCAGGGGCGTTTCGGCCAGCCTGATTAACGCAGCACTCTCTTACCCTACACGGAGATAGCCGTAGGTCTGCTTTTCATTTGTCACCTCCTCAGAAAGAGCAGGACCAACTTCCCGGCTGGAGGACAGGTTCTCTTTCTCCTGCGGACTGTCAGCCCAGCACCGAGAGATTCTCCAGGCTATTGAAACATCCCTAAGGTTGCTCAGCTCTGCTTTCCGGTTGTTTTTTTGTCTAGGAGCAAGACAATCTAGAGGAGCCTCTTGATGGCAAATTCAGAGGAATATTCGTTATAAAACTCTGCAGCACTCCCAGCAAGTTCTTTACACCTCAAAAGCTCTCCTTTGGACTCGAACATGGGCTCTGTGAGGAAGGGCTCCCTGCTACTGCCCACACTCTCAGTCTCTCTCCCCCGAGACTGGCAATTGATCGGCAGCAAGGGGCACAGCTGAAGGTCCTCAAGACCCACCAGGTTCCACCTCTGTCACCGATGAATCAAAACACCTCAAAACCATGTTTTGCAAAATCTATGGTCTGAGAAACTCTACCAGGCTTTTCTCAGAGCAAGGTAACGTTGGCAGTGCAGACAAGAAGTGGGGCTCAGGGAGTCATCACAGCTCCGGCTAGCAGCTCTAAGCGTCCCCACTGTGCCAGGGCATCTTCTCAGGTTCATTCAGACCAGGAATAGGGTCATATCCCATTCCACTCCATTCCCAAGCCATCAGAAACCCTCCAAGCAAAAAACTGCCTCTGCCATGACCTACGCCAGGTACACACCTGCTCCTCAGACTTCACGTTGAGCTCATCCCTAGAAACGAGCTCAAGGACGTCTTCGAAAGGCAGCGCCAGGAACTCCTCGGACATGGATACCTCCACAAAGTGCTGATGAATGAAGCTGTTGGCAGCGTCGTAAAGCACCGCGCACATCATCGTCTCTGCAAACTGCCGCACTCCCAGACAGTTCTTTGGGTGAAGCCTGGGAAAGGGGAGAAAAGAGGAGAGCAAAAGTAATGTCAGGTTAATGGAAGGACAGAAAGAGTTACAAACCAGTTCAGTGAAGCAACGCGAGCCTCAGGGGATACGTGATGCAGTGAAAGCCACAGATGTGTCATCTTCAACAATGGCAGGTTCTGGTTCACTGATGAGTATATCTGCACAGAGATCATACAATGGTTTGGGTTGGAAGGGACATTAAAGACCATCCAGTGCCACCCCCTGCCCTGGGCAGGGACACCTCCCACAAGACCAGGCTGCTCCAAGCCCCGTCCAACCTGGCCTTGATCTGAAGGTGAATCCACAGCAGAGCCAGAGGATGGAAACCACAACTTAAAAATCTCCCCCCGGACCTGCCGAGGAGCCACTGGACAGACTGGGCTGCCTCTGCGTGAAGGCTGCAGGCCATCGGCAGAGGGGAAGCGCGGGGCTCTGCACAGCAATCCCTCCCTCCCGCATCTCGGGGTGCCTGGGCTGCGCATCTAGCGCCTTCTTTTTTAACTCCAGTATTGGACAAAGCTGGATTCAAGCACGTTGTGCAAATACCAGCCATCAGCCTCTGTTTTTCATCTTACATCTTTTAAAGTACCACTGAACAGCATCTGTTCCAGCTTCACAAAGCCATTTCCCGAGATTAAGGAGGCTTTATCACCAAAGATGCTTTGGCAACTGGAGGTTAGATGGTGAAAAGTACGGCTGCAGATCCGAACGCCTCTCCGGCACAGCCAAACAGCCACTACACAAAGCTGCTCCGTGGCACGCAGAAGCTGGAGAAGACGATATTAATTACAGCCGTGTGCTCTACAGAAACAGGTATGTGTCCTGGACACTACCGTCCAAACAAGAAGCCCTGGCCAGTATAGGCATCTCACTGTTCAACAGGAGCCAACAGTTGTGTTTTGTGGCACTAATCATCAGATATTAAACTAAATATGACCTATATGGAGAAAATACCTTGAGTTCTGATGTCTAACGGTTCGCAAACGCCAGGCTCAGCTGCTGACAGCGGTGTCTGGATGCATGCGAGGATGTGACATCGCTTCTGTCCCTCAGTTATTGCCCTGTACTAAGAGTAAACCCACAGCGCCGGTGGCAGGGGACTGTCACGCCAGGATGGCTCTCAGGGCTCGGTTACAGCCCTACGGACTGTATATTTTTATACTGATATTTTTATATCCCAAATCTCAATTCCATTTAAAAACGAGAGCCCAGCGCACGTGCTCCAGCTCTTCAGGACGGTCAGAGTCCACCAATTTTCTCGTTGTTAATCAAAAGTGACAGGGCTTAAGTTAGGACACTCAATTGCTCCTGGTAGGTTTGGGAGAACCGTGGCAGCTAAACCTGACGAAGCAAATCCCCTCGCTTCGTCTAGACATGGATACAGCTACCTAAAGCTAGCAGGGACTAAAAAAACAAACAAACAAACAAAAAAATCAACGTAACTCAACTCTTTCCAGCTCAGTGTCATATCCCGTACCTCAAATAAAATGGTTTTTTGCAGGAAAAGTGAACACTCTGTGATCTTACACAACCTCATTTGAAACAAACTACAGAAACTCGGGATGCACAGGGGACTGAAAACTGAGACATCTTAAACACGGAGGAAAAACATTTTTTTCCCCTCCCCAACCCACGGTTTTAGAATGCCTCTATTTAGAGGTAAAGAAAAATAACTGGCGGAGATGTTCCGTTTATTTGGTAGGTATGTTTAATATCACGCCACGGAATACACTGAACAGCTGCAGAGAAATCAAGCCGGGGAAGGGAGGGGGAATTAAACACGTAAGACTCCCTGGCACCATCCGAAGACACGTGTGGTACGTTTCTACAGAATAGCCCAGCTTTTCCGTTTCCACACCACGCCGCTGGAACAATCTCGCGGCCAAGCACCAGCGAGGGAATTGGGAAAAAAAAAAACAAAACAAACCAACAACAAACCTGGGATCAATTTAAGGCTCTGCCACGGCTTCCTGTCCAGCTCCTCGGCTGAGCCCCTTTGTTCCTCCCCTCTTACACACGCAAGAGGAGGAAGGGTAATTACTGCGAGGATGGGCTCGTTAGCGGCAGAGGCAGTCACGCACCACGCTAGCTAACTCTTAAAAAGGGGAATATTCGCTCTGTTTTGCTCTAGGTATTGATTCCCATGGCTGGCCAAGGCCATACATCGTGTCCCACCTGCAGCATGTCATAAGCTGGAGAAGTTATTTTCTAGGCAATGAGAACTGTCTGGAAAAAAAACAGTCTGGAAAAAAGATGACTGGGGGCGGGGTGATCTTATCAATGCTTATAAATACTTAAAGGATGGGTGTCAGGAGGATGGGGCCAGGCTCTTCTCAGTGGTGCCCAGGGACAGGAGAAGAGGCAACAGGCACAAACTTGACCATAGGAAGTTCCATCTCAACATGAGGAGGAACTTCTTCCCTGTGAGGGTGGCAGAGCCCTGGCCCAGGCTGCCCAGAGAGGTGGTGGAGTCTCCATCTCTGGAGACATTCCAAACCCGCCTGGACGCGTTCCTGTGCCACCTGCTCTGGGTGACCCTGCTCTGGCAGGGGGTTGGAGGAGATGATCGCCAGAGGTCCCTTCCAACCCTACCATTCTGTGATTCTGTGAACGGTGAGTCTCGGGGGACGCCGAGCTCCTCATGGCGCTGGCAGGTGACATCCCCCTTCCTCCCAAACCAGACATAGGTGACTGAAACCTCACTGGTGTTCAGGAGCAGTAAGCACAGCCGAAAGACGACCTCTTACCTCTCTCTGAGGAAAGTGCAGCAGGCGTCTTTGATGTTCTGCAGCTGAAGGAAACTTGCCCCCATCAGCAGAGACTGGACGTTCTGTTGATCTATGGCCAGGTGACCGTTATAGGCAAAGTTGATCAGAGCCTCAAGTGCACTAAAAAGGGGGGAGAAAGGGCAAAAAATCCACTGAATTCAAGATAGCATGGGACCCTACTAACAGAAAACACTTTTCTAGTGCCATTCACACCTAGGATAGGCTTTCAAGCCTTGCACGCACAACGCCGAGGCCCGCAGAGCACTTGCAGTCCCTCTGGATGCCCTCGCTCACGTGCCTTGGGATGTGGGACATTACCTGGGATCCATCCCCTGCATGACAATCTCATCCTGCTTGCACTCCATCATGTCATTGGTGAACATGGCGTGGAAGTACGGGATAGAAGCTGCCAGCACGATCCGGTGAGCACTGAATTTATGGTCCCCAACCTAAAAAGAGAGAAAAGGGGAAGGCGGGAAGATCAGCACCGTCCACCACGAGCCCCACGGTCCAGATGATTCACTGTAGCACGGCTCCACCAGCCCAGCAGTAACCCAGGGCTGAAAGTTGGACAACCTCCATTTGCAAACAGGTCAGCAGCCCGTTTCTTGAATTCAAACTTCCAAATACAATTTTCCAGACTCATAAGCCGCCATGAGTGGTCAACTGGACAAAGATGAAACGGTATTACAGCTCAAGAGTGGGGCGACTCCAGACGGCTAACAGAGGATGGCCAGGTTGAAGCAGGGCGAGAGGAGGCCCCGGAGATGCTGGGAGGGCTGGAGCCCCTCTGCTGGGAGGACAGGCTGAGAGAGCTGGGGGGGTTCAGCCTGGAGAAGAGAAGGCT
>VYZM01021328.1:18111-48693 GCA_013398915.1 Dromas ardeola | reverse complement strand
GCGCCCCCCCCCCCCCCCCCCTCCCCCCCCCCGCCCCTTCCGGTTCCCTCCCGGAAGTGGTGGGTGCCATGGCAACGGCGTACACAGCCGCCGCGGCCTCCCCTCGCCTGGGCCCGGCTGAGAAGGGGGCGCAGGTAGGTGAGGGGAGCGCTGCCCACCGCGGGTCGCCACCTCCTCAGGGCGTTGTCACCCGCCTCCCCCGGCACTGTTGTCCCCACAGGCCGCATCAGCCTCACAGGCTTTGTCCCCCTCCTCAAGGCTTCATCCCCCTCCTCAAAGTCTCATCCCCTTCTCAAGGCCTCATGCCTTCCTGAAGGCTTTCTCCCCTTCTTCAAGGCTTCATCCCCCTCCTCAAGGCTTCGTCCCCTCCTCAAGGCTTCGTCCCCTCCTCAAGGCTTCGTCCCCTTCTCAAGGCTTCGTTCCCTTCCTCAAGGCTTCGTCCCCTCCTAGAGGCTTTGTCCCCTAAGGCTTCGTCCCCTCCTCCATGACTCACCCCTCTACTCTAGGCTTTGTGCCCCTTCTCAAGGCTTCATCCCCTCCTCAAGGCTTTTTCCCCCTCCTCAAGGTCTCGTCCCCTCCTAAAGGTCTCATCCCCTCCTCAAGGCCTCGTGTTACCCCCTCAAGCTTTGTTCCCCCCACCTCAGCCTATGTCTCCATAGGCCTCGCTGTCCCCTCTCCTCACCATCTCAAGACCTTATTTCCCTCCTCAGGCCTTGTCTCCCCACCATCTCCTTCCCTGCCCAGGTCTGCTCAAACATGGGTGATCCTTTCCCTATCTCTGCAGCTCCCCGCCTTCCCAGCCCCCTTTCAGATGACCCTCCTTTGCCCATGTCCCCGGCAAGCAGGGCCATGGGCATGGCTATCTGTGGCATTCCCTGTGTTTCCCATTATCCCACCCATTCTCATCCCACCTCTTCTGTCACCTCTCCTAGGCCACCACGCACCAGCCGCCTCACATCCCACACTCTCTGCTTTGTTTGCACTCAGCTGGGAAGGCAGCAGGTGATTTGGGGCTGTTCTCTCCCCCGTTCTCCTCGGGGCAGGGGTGGTCCTGGATGTGCAGATGGTCTGAGGTGCTGGGAAACAACTTTTGGTGTCCAAACAGCTGGATTCGGCTCTCAGAACATCCCTGGAGTTTGAATTCTAGAGGCGGCCTCACTGTCACACCCCCTCAAAGCAGCTCTGCCTCTCATGTTTAGGACAAGGGGGAATGGCTTTAAAGTAAAAGAGGGAAAAGAGGGGAGATTTAGACTGGATGTAAGGAAGAAATATTTTATGCTGAGGGTGGTGAGACACTGGCCCAGGTTGCCCAGGGAAGTGGTAGGTGCCCCATCCCTGGCAACAGTCCAGGCCAGGTTGGACGTGGCTCTAAGCAACCTGGTCTAGTTGAAGATGCCCCTGCTCATGGCAGGGGGTTGGACTAGGTGGCCTTTAAAGGTCCCTTCCCACCCAAACTAATCTGTGATTCTATTCTATGATTCTATGATTTGTCACAAGCTTTTGTCCATCCATGCTGGATAAGCTCAGGGCTCTCAGGCAGAACCAAAAACCACACTTCGTTGCTCTGAGTGCACATTTCTGTGCCAATCAGCCCCAAAATCTCTGTCTACAATTTTCCTTTGGCACTAATCTTTGTATATGCACGCCGGCGTCTGCCTTCATTGCAGAAATAACTGTGTTTCCATTAATTCTGAGCATAACTAGTCCGTTAGTCTTGAGACTAAATAATAAGGGGGTCCTGCTGACTTCAGCTGCTCTATAAGGAGGGACCAAGGAACTTCGGTTTGGCACTTTATCATAAAGAGCTTCAAAACCAACGTCCCGAGTTGCGACTTGCGGTTCGCTTTGCTTTCTTGGTTCATGTTACGGGTGCTAAATGATGAGCGAAGGTAACGTCAAGTCTCACGCTTGTCCGTTCAACATTTATTGTTCGAACTGGAGGAGGATGATTTAGTGGTGAAACAGCCAGAAACGTTTTTGGTTAGCTGACCAATAAACATGTAGTTTTCTCTACAGTACCTCAATAAAAAATCCACTGCGGACAAAAAAAACTCCAATTGATATTCAGATTGGTTGGATGCTTGGGGTGTTGCTAATGAGCTGGGGAGGTTTTGGTCTCTACGCTGTTGGTTAGGAGTCTGCCAGAGAGGTGCTTCCCCGTTTCCTTCCCATCTTCTAATGTTAGTGAGGAGGGAGAACTCCCAGGAGGAATTGCTTTCTCCTAATGCCGAACAATGGGCATTGTTGCAGTGAGGAAAATTCCACTCGTTCTGAATTTGTTCTGTCTCTCTCTGATTCATATACGCATTTTTGCCTAAAATTTTCCCTTGCTCCTTTTTCCTGCTGTGCTTCTTGCTGCAGCTCTGCAGAAATTAGGTTAACGGTTGGACTCGATGATCTTAAGCGTTTTTTCCAACCTAAATGATTCTGTGATTCTAAATAAAGCACGTACCCCTCCAACACTGGGTTATATCTGTGTAGCAGAGTTTTGAGATCTCTAACAATCCTGATAACCAGCATTTCCACGCTGGCTACCAACTTTAAAACTCCCTGTCTGTTTTCATATGGCTCATACCTGTGCTGCTCCTGCCTTTATTTACGCAGCACTGGCACATTTTTTGGCAGCTTTCTGTGCGTGTCACTTAGAGGCAATCCTTATGGTGCACTTCTTTATCACCGTGCTTTTTCACAGATCGTTTATTTGAAGACTGTCTCCCATCCAAAGAGATTATGGTCACGGTAACCTAGCACCATTTTGGATTCTATGGTGGGCATTGTGTTGGCATTGCTGCGGTAGTCTGGGAAAAGGAGAAGGGGCCTGTGGTACCATTAGCAGGTAGTCATTCAAATGCTGACCTCTGTTTTAAATAAAGAGAAGTCTTGGTTCGTATCTCTGTGTTTCTTTTTAGAGCAGTCACAGCAGATAAGGCAATGGAGAGATCGCAAAAATACTTAATATACAAGAAATACAAAAGATTTTGTCTGAAAGTTGTCGCTAAATATTACCCAACTATTGAGCGCAGACCGTCTGTAGGAAACAGTTGAGAGAAAGCATAGGATCTGTGTGCTCCAGGGATTTACAAATACTCAGTGCATGCTTCTCAGGTGGGCCTTTACCAGCTGGATGTGCCCTATGAGTCCTTCTCCGGAGGACGAGCTCTCTGCCCTTGCCAGTTACTGCCAGCGACTTACTGAATTCGCATTGACCAGAAGAGCAACACAAGAATTTCACCAGGAGTTGTCAGGCACATGACTTTTTTTCTTCTGGAAACTTTAAGATCAGGTGTTCAGTAGGAACTTAAAAATATTTTTGCGTATCAGTATAAAGAAGGGGTTACAAAGATATGAGAAATGAATACTCAATACAGACGGTAAACAAGGTAATTGCTGCTCAGAGCGTTGGAAATGTTGGCGTACCAACTGACTACACAGCCTTTTGCAGTGCTGCGGAACTCTCTTAGGCTTGGTTTCGCCTCTAACACGTCTTACTCAAAGCCTCTGAAGCTTGAAACAAAGTTCTGGATGAACCGATGTTCCAAAACAGCAGGCTGCTGGGGGACTGATGGTACAGAAGCCTTCCCGCACAGAAAACACTAGGCAAAAGAAAACCCATCTCATATTCCTGCCATTATTTTGCTTTGCAAGGCTAAGCTTGTGTTGTCAAACACTAATGTGCCTGAAACACAAGAGGAAATCACGATCAGTGAGACCTTTCTCTTTCGACGTGCTCGGTTTTCCGAGCAGAACAATGCTGGAAAGAATTTTCAGCAACTGTTTGCCCGCAGTTGTTCTTTATAAAGGATGGAAACCGCATCTGAATGTTTGTCAAGACTTCGTTTTTAAACTTGACTACTCTGTAGCTCACCTTTTTGTAACAAATACTATCACATTTAATTTTAGGGAGTGCAACATTGTTGATTATTTCCTTTTTTTTTTTCCCTCTGTGGTTAGAATGGATGCAGCAGAGAAGAGAGTCCATACATTTGTGCGAGTCAAGCCAACAGCTGATTTTGCTCAAGATATGATCAAGTTTGGGCCAGACAACAAGGTAGAGAAAAAGAGATTGCAAGTGTGAAAGGTTTGGAATTTGATTTCAGTTTCGCTCACAGAAATGCAGAATTCTTCCGTTCCTTAAGGCCACGCGTAACGTTTTGGTGCACGTTGATTCCTGTGTTCCTGCTTGCTGTTCTCTGCGCTGACAGTGGCTTGCGGTTTTCTATCAGCACGTGTGACTGTGGAAAACATACTTCTTGTGATACAGTCGCCAGAGAAAATCCTCAAAAGGACTGGGACTCTGACTGAGCCTTGAGGAATTCCCAGTGGGAACCACAATTCCAACCTAAGAGGTCTCCCTGTGGAACAGTCTATTTCTCTCCCCCCATACTCAAGTTCCTCCCTTCACCTTCTTTTCCTTAACTAATAATTTCCCTGGGACACAAAATCAGACACATCACTGAAAGGTAAACAGATTAGCTCAGCCACATTTCCTTTTTTTAAAGTATCTATTACCAGAAAATGCCATCCAGGTCCGTAAAACAATATTATTTGTGCTTCATTTTCTACTTGCTTTCAGGTCTTCAGTGTTTGGTGTTTTTTTTCCCTAGACAGTAACTGCTGAAACTCTTCACTGAAGTTATCTTCATCTCTTTTTGGGTTTCAGAGCATAGATATATACACCAAAAAAGATGTCAGGAAAGGAGTTGTGAACAACAGGCAGACTGACTGGTCCTTTCGGCTGGATGGCGTCCTTCACAACACCTCCCAGGAACTGGCTTATGAGACTGTGGCTGAGAAATTGGTGTCCGAAGCTTTAATTGGCTATAATGGTAATTTCTTGCTATTTTTATTATTTTGACAGTAAGTGGAGATTTAATCTGAGGGAGAGATCCTTTCGATGTTCCACTTGAGAAACGCAGAGGTTCCCTCCTGACTTTATTCTTTTTGCATTTCAATCTTTTCTAGGCACGATAATGTGCTATGGGCAAACGGGGGCTGGTAAAACTTACACGATGATGGGAGCTACAGCCGAGTACAAGCATCGAGGAATCATACCCCGGGCTATACAGCAGGTACTGGATCTGAGTGCGAAAAGAGGCTGGAAGAAATAACAAGGACTTCTCTTGTATCAGCTCTTGCTGGTATTTATAAAAGCGTTTCAACACGGTGAATATGTTTTATGTTTATCTCCACCAGTCCTTTTTTTTTTTCCTTCATTTTATCTAAGTGATGGTCATTAAAGAAATGAAGGGGCCTGTAAAACATAGTTACTTTGTACCTTTGTTTTTGCTACACCTTGTGCGCCGATAACGGTGATGTTTCAGAGCATTGGGATGGGGTTGGCTTGAAACATGCTGGTTTGTCGGTCCCGTTGCTGCATAGACATGTCCCTGTCCAGAGACACAAGTTTAGCACTGCTTAGGGGGCAGGTCTTCTTATCTTTAGGCAGTGATACTGCAGAACGCTCTCCACTCCCACAAAGACAACTGACACGCACCGTGTGGGGCTGTGATAACGCATACAACCCGAAACAAAGATGGGAGAAATTCTGTAGTTGCGCTTTATTGCCGTTTGCAGAGGTTGTTCCTCTTTAATTCTACTAGCTCACATAAAGCAGCTAGAAGTTGCTGCTTTCCAGATGTAAGCAGGCCCTCCAAAGTGTTGTTTTCAAAACTATCATTTTGAGAAATCATATTAAAACTGTTGACTTCGCTCTGCCAGCCCTCAGGCAACCACAGCGCAGAATTAGCTACACACACCCAGATGCGCTTCTAGCTGCTCAGAAAGTTATAAATAGCTTCTCTGGAAAGCCGTAAATAGCTAATAATTCTGTTTGTGAACAAGCATCGCCACTGACAAACTCTTTGTCTTTGTGTAGGTCTTCAAAACGACTGCACATTCTGTGGATCCATTCGTCACTGTCCGAATATCCTACCTGGAAATCTACAATGAGACCTTGTTTGACCTTCTGTCCACCATGACGCGCAATGGCACCAGTGACATGCAGATGGCTGTCGTGGATTGCCCACAGGGTGTTTATGTCAAGGGCTTATCTATACATGCAGTTAGCCACGAGGAGGATGCTCTAAATCTCCTTTTTGAGGCAAGAGAAAACAAATATTACACTTCCTCTGATTGTTATGTTTATTGGCTTAGCTGAGGGAGGAGGCAGTCAAGCAGGATGGTGGGTGGCCAGGACATCTGGAGGGAGGTTCAACCCTCTTTGTTCTTTTTATTGTGGGTAGAAGAATTGGTAACTCTCTGTAGCCATGTTCTTCCAAGGAAAATATCGCTGGCACAGAGATTCTGGAAGATCTCCGTGGAGAAACCCTGTTTTTAATGTGTGCCAGAGCAATTCAAGTGATGGAGGTAATATGTCAGGGTGAGACCACAGAACGTAGTAGCACTGGAGCTTCCAGGCAGCACCAGAATCTGCCTTCATTTCAGAAGACTTGTCAGAAATACCAGCCACCTCACCGGCCCCTTCAGCTGACCGAGATCCCAGACAGCCAAAAAGACTTCTTTTCATTACCCTGGCCATCACATAAGGCTGTCAGTGAGTGACTTTGTACAAAGTGTACGTTATTTGGGATCCTTTTAGACACACCAGCTGGCCTACACTGGAATTTCTTCCTGAAAAACACACCTGCCTGTCCTAGCCATGTCCGTGCTCCAAGAAAAGAGTCTTGCCAGTGACATCTTTGGCAGATAGTTTGGGATGGTCGTGGCACAGGTACCGTCAGTCAGATTTTACAGCACTGCGCTCACACAATGGGTGACATTTATGAAAGGAGTTTGCTTACTTATTTCTGCATCTTTCTTTTTCTTGCGGGTGCTTTAGTTCGTAAGGAAAACATGAATAAATAATTGGTTCTGTATGCAGGAAGCACATTCTTACCAGGAGCCATCTGGTGTCCTTAAAATCTTTCACTTGCCTTTTTAATAATGGGACTGTGGTGTCCTAAGGCACCCTCTGCGATTCGTAGGAGCTCACATTTTCTTTTTGAAGACTAGAAGGATGATAACGCAGCTTAACTTCAGATCTGTTGACACCAGAAGTGCAAGCGATGCCTGGGAATCCGTTCAGGTCTTTAAATGAGCTCTCCCTGTGGTTCTAAGTACACAGAGGAAGCTCCAGGCTTTGAGGAGGCTGCCCGCTCCGCTGTGACTCTGTTTCTTCATCTGGGGAGTGGGGTTGATAGTATTTACTTAGAGATCTTCATTCTTGCTCTTGTGTTTTGTGGTGGACACGCTGGAGGGAAGGGATGCCATCCAGAGGGACCTGGACAGGCTTGAGAGGTGGGCCCGTGCCAACCTCAGGAAGTTCAACCAGGCCAAGTGCAGCGTCCTGCACCTGGGTCAGGGGAATCACAAGCACAAATCCAGGCTGGGCAGAGGATGGATGGAGAGCAGCCCTGCCGAGAAGGGCTTGGGGCGGGCGGTGGATGAGAAGCTCCACATAAGCTGGCACCGTGCGCTGGCAGCCCAGAAACCCCCCGCAGCCTGGGCTGCATCCCCAGCAGCGTGGGCAGCAGGGCCAGGGGGGGGATTCTGCCCCTCTGCTCCGCTCGGGGGAGACCCCCCTGCAGTGCTGCCTCCAGCGCTGGGGCCTCAGCACAGGAGAGACACGGAGCTGTTGGAGCGGGGCCAGAGGAGGCCGCGGAGATGCTGGGAGGGCTGGAGCCCCTCTGCTGTGAGGACAGGCTGAGAGAGCTGGGGGGGTTCAGCCTGGAGAAGAGAAGGCTGCGGGGAGACCTTGGAGCCCCTTCCCGTCCCTCAAGGGGCTCCAGGAAAGCTGGGGAGGGACTCTGGATCAGGGAGGGGAGCCATGGGACGAGGGGGAAGGGTTTTCCACTGCAAGAGGGGAGATTGGGATGAGATGTGAGGAAGAAATTCTCTGCTGTGAGGGTGGTGAGCCCCTGGCCCAGGTTGCCCAGAGAAGCTGTGGCTGCCCCATCCCTGGAGGGGTTCAAGGCCAGGTTGGACGGGGCTTGGAGCCACCTGGGCTGGGGGGAGGTGTCCCTGCCCAGGGCAGGGGGTGGCACTGGATGATCTTTAAGGTACCTTCCGACTCAACCCTTCTATGATTCTGTGACTTAAAGTCCCTAGTGTGGAGCCAGTCACTGACTTTCCAGCTCTCAGAGGTCACTGTCCTTTGAGACCCAGGCTGTGAAACCTGTTGACAAGTGCATTTCTATGCTCTAGATTCTTCCGTTTCCTTTTCTGCCTCCCAGCCTGGCAGCCCAGCTCTGTGACAGATTGGCGCTCCCAACAAGCAGTTGCAACATCATTTTCAATGTTGCTTTCCTTTCCTGTAAGTTGGCATTACAAATCCGTGGCCGTCATATATATGTGTGAGTTTTCTGGGTGACATTTGAAGCTTGGGGAGCTCTTTGGTTTTTCTCGTCATCAAGAAACCGAAAGAGCCAGGGGGATATTGCCGCTGAGCAAGGCTTGCCTGAGTCTTCCTCAAAGAGCCACAGATCTGTGCGCTGAGCCTTGAAAGTGAAAATGCAGATAACGCGGTCTCCGGTAACAGGCATCATTACAGTCAACAGCGACCTTTACCAACCGCAGCGTGAAATGCTTTGAGAGCCCTTTGGGTAAGAAAATGAGGCAAATACCGCGAGCTCCTGCTCTGACTGCTCTAACCAACTGATCGGTGTTACAGGCTCTGCAGAGAAAGGATTGAACCGCTGTTTATTTAACTGTGTGGATTTCTAATTTTTCCTTTGTTCTACCAACGCAGAAGTTTAAAACCACTGTCTTGAATTTTGACTTCATTTGCAGGGCGAGACCAACAGAGTGATAACAGAGCACACACTGAATAAAAATTCATCCAGGTCCCATTGCATCTTCACTATTTATATCGAGGTAAGAGCTCCCGCAGTTTTTTTACGGACTTAAATGGCTGAGGGTCTTTACATGTCTGTTTTTTACTGTATTTCAGTTTTGTCTGCTGTTAAGTACAGTTTATACTCTTTCCCCCCTCAGTCTCGTTTCAGAGTTTTCTCAGACGGCAAATGCATTAACTCTAAAATCAACTTAATAGATCTGGCAGGCTCAGAGAGACTGAGCAAGACTGGAGTAAGTAATGGGAGAAATATTTCAGTCCGTGGTGAAGAGCCCAGTCATCAACATGGTGGAGGTGAAATTACGGGTTTTCCCCACAACTGAATTCAGCCTGTGATAAAGAGGAGAGACTCTGACAAGTTGTAAATCACATTAATACATCAGAAAGTGCTCAGTTGTTTGCTGCTGCTGTGTATGATTTCTAAATCCACGTGTACATGACTCCCATCCTGCATGTGCCTTCCAACCTGACCCAAATTCAGTTAGTTTATCTGAGACTATAATTTCTCCTCAAAAGAAAGGGCCAGAGCCATCAACTATTAAGACAGAGAACCCCTGAGTTTCCTCTTCATTCCATGAGGGACAGTGCAAATCCCCCACTTCTGGTCACAGCAGGCAAACTGGTGAACCTTTCTTAGAGCCCTAGGGCTCAACAACTGAAAGCTCCTCAGGTCCCATGTCACGTTCTGTATTGATCAGAATAGAAATCGCATGAAATATATGTTACCCTTTGGGAAGCAAAGCCAGTGGTCCTGGTAGACTTCTAATGAAAAATTGAGTCTCAAAACTTGTTTTCAAAATGAAGAAAGCTCCAGATCATGAATTTATTGGGTCTGAATTAGCTCCTTACCCTCGCAGTGAAGCAGAGTTGTCCCCTCGGTAAGGAAAACGCTGTATTCTGGGGTGCAGCCAGAAACACATGTTGTGGAGGCTTTGCCTTTTGATCTTCATTGCAGTCAGAAGGACAGGTTCTGAAAGAAGCCACGTACATCAACAAGTCTCTCTCTTTCCTTGAGCAAATCGTCATTGCCCTGGCTGATCCTAAGAGGGACCACATCCCCTTCCGGCAGAGCAAGCTCACTCACGTTCTCAAGGACTCGCTAGGTAAGAGCTGTGCATTGCAACAGCCCCAAAGACGCTTCTTAGAAAACAGCCTTGTTTCAATGAGCACGTTAAATGCTAAGACCTGCTGGAGAGCAGCTCCGTGGAAGGAGACCTGGAAGTCCTGGTGGACAACGGGATGCCCATGAGCCAGCAATGGGCCCTTGTGGCCAAGAAGGCCAGTGGACATCCTGGGGTGCATCAAGAAAAGCGTGGCCAGCAGGTGGAGGGAGGTCATCCTCCCCCTCTGCTCTGCCCTGGGGAGGCCACATCTGGAGCACTGGGTCCAGTTCTGGGCCCCCCTGGTTCAAGAAGGCCAGGGAAGTGCTGGAGAGGGGACAGCAAAGGGCTACCAAGATGATGAGGGGATGGAACACCTCTCTTATGAGGAAAGGCTGGGGGGTTTGGGTGTCTTCAGTCTGGAAAAAAGACGACTGAGGGGGGATGTTATCAATGCTTATAAATACTTAAAGGATGGGTATCAGGAGGATGGGGCCAGGCTCTTCTCAGTGGTGCCCAGTGACAGGACAAGAGGCAACGGGCACAAACTTGAGTATAGGAAGTTCCATCTCAACGTGAGGAGGAACTTCTTCCCTGTGAGGGTGGCAGAGCCCTGGCCCAGGCTGCCCAGAGAGGTGGTGGAGTCTCCATCTCTGGAGACATTCCAAACCCGCCTGGACGCGTTCCTGTGCCACCTGCTCTGGGTGACCCTGCTCTGGCAGGGGGTTGGAGGAGATGATCTCCAGAGGTCCCTTCCAACCCCTGCCATTCTGTGGTTCTGTGATTCTGTAAGACCATAACACATAAACACATGGAACTCATCATCGTTCAGAGGACGGCTGTGTTTCCTCATCAAATAAAACAGCAGGCGCAGGAGACGGTACAAAGCCCACATGGATCAAACCAGTAGAAATTCACAAAACCTTAGTTAGAATAATTAAAAAAAACTTGCCACCAAAAAAAACCCGTGTGCGTTAGAAGCCTTTTTGGATGCTCCTGCTTTAGCATCAGGCTGCAGATGATAAACCCGAAGCTGTGGCGCATCGTGAATCCACAGGAAAGGCTTATGCTCTTGCAATGCCGGCTGGATTCATGGGAGGAGAAAGCAGCTGAAAACAGGCTGTAGACATTTGTGTGGAGTAACCAAAGTCGCCAGAAATGAGAGTGAAGTTTGAGGCATTTCAAGCAGCACAAGCCTTGCGTTGTTGCTTTTAGGAGAGGCAGCGACTACGTCCTGCCAGGTTCCCCGCTATTCGATTTAGGCCAAGGGCTTTTAAAATCCTCGGCTCTGGTTTTCCTGATTTCGGGCTTTCACAGTTTGTATTCCCATCTTCTTACTGCGTCATCGCCACACGAGAAGCACATTTTACCTTTATTCGTAAGTCATTCTGTGCCGCCGTGTTTCTGTACCCATGGGAACTTTAGAGGGACAGTTACAAACTGGCTGTGTTCTTTCTTACTTCTTTTTCTCTATTTTAGTCAGCACATGATATAATACATTCCAGAAATGGAAACAACAAAACCCCCCAAATTATATTTTCTTTCTTTTTTTTAAAATTATTTTTTCCCAGGGGGAAACTGCAATACTGTCCTAGTGGCAAATATCTGTGGGGAAGCTGTGCATGTCGAAGAGACTGTAAGTTGAACTGATTTCTTCAGAATTAAAGTCTTGTTCCCGCTACTGTTGCAATTGGCCGTAGCTGGCTTTAAAGAATAGCCTCTGGAGGGCTATGGCAGGACTCCCAGAGAAACATCTTGCCTAATTCCTCAGAAATATTGGATAGCTCGTCTTATTTCAAGGGCTCAGAAAACAGATTGCTCTCGCCAGCCTGCTTTGTGATGCAAACAGATGAGTGGTAACCGGCCCAGGGGAAAATAAGAGCTTGAAATAGAGCAGGCACAAGCAGCTAAAATCTAAGCCTGCTGGATAGTGTTAATTATTCTTCTTGGTTCCACTCTACGACTGTGTTTGAATGGTACATCACATAATGAGGTCGATGGAATTGGGCCGGTTCACATCTGGCTTTCAGCTGGTTCAAGAATCAGGAGTAACCTCCTAAGAGTAAGACTTTTTTTTAACCTGCAAAATAACGAAATGGGTGAAAGTCTCCCTGTGTGAACTGCATCGACTTAACCGCATCTGTAACGCAGAGGAGGGAATCGCTTTGCTCTTCGCCAAGAAAGTTTTACGTAGCAAAAAAAAACGTAAACGCAGACACCTGGTACGCAGTTGTCTTCAGGGCAGGGTTGTTTTTATCATCTCCGTGTGTTCTGATAGCGTCTAAAAACTTGTAATATTACTGAGGAGGCAGCTGCTATACTTTGCATCGAGAGGAGGATTTTCAGCCGGCAGGGGCTTCCCCTCAAGATACCACAACTGCAGGAATTAAGCTTGAAGGCCCTTAATGTGTGATTTGGTGTTTTTAGGACGTGTTAATTTTGCTCAGAAATGGGAGTGGGTATTTTTGCGATCACAGCTCCGGTACACAAAGAGCTGCCTGCATACAGAACAGAAAAGACAAAGTGATGATCTGAAGCTGGTTAATCACACAAAAGCCAGCGAGCACTAGGAGATACGCTCCTGGAATGAGAAATCCTATACTGCTCCCTGGAGTTGAATAGCTTTTGTATTTCTGTGTTCTGGGATCAGGGATGATTAAGGAGTAACAGATTACGAAAATTATACCCTTGCCAATCTCTCTTTCAGTTACTTAAAAAACCATGTTTTTCAGTTGTCTTCTCTTCGTTTTGCTACCAGAATGAAATGGATCACAACAGAGCCAGTCATCAACGAGACGTATGACCGAGAGGTACGTACAGAAGGGGAATGGAAGAGGCATATTTTCTCAAGGTTCATTAATATTTAGCATAATGACCTTAAAAACCAGAGGGAAATTTGGTATTTTAATGAATCACCACTCAGCAGCCAAGCTGAGACTTGCTGAATTTAGGTATATGATAAAACGGATTAGTATCAGACTTTTTTCATTGGTATTTAATTACAATTACCTCGAATATGCTCGAGGGTACAGTTATGCAGATGGTCACATCTTCCCTGACGTGTGGTAATTCTTTCAACAGCATATGTAGGAGTCCTTGATTTTTGTGCTAAGATTCACCTCTTAACAGAGATGTTAAGTTGTGGACTGCTCTCCTGGCATGCAGGGAAATCATCTCCGGTCCTACCTGCAGCTTTACACAGCTTTATCCCCATTGCTGCTGGTTACACGACATTTTTGCCACAAATACAAAACTTGTTTAAACAAGGAAATAATGATCATAGTATTTTAGATGTCCTGAGCGCACTTTCACAGCTGGAACCAAGCTGGCAGCAGTAAATGCTCTATGAATTACCGATAGCCCAAAGAATAAGTTTAGAATGATCTGATCCTTCACACATGGGGTGTGTGAGGATCCTGCTGTATTTCACGCTCTGACCTCACTGGCAAGCGGAGAAACAGCTGGGGAGTTCCCTCCAACAACTTCCAGAAGAAGTATCACACTTCCAGAAGAAGCTGTGCAACAAACTCTCTTTTCCTCTCCAGTCCCTTTCATTTTTGTTGAGAGGTGTGGAGTGGAGAAGAATAGCCAAAAGAGTAGTGTTTAAGGGAAGCTATTGTGCTTTGATGCTCAACAGGTCACTTAAAAAGCAGCTCAGTATCCAATTCTCACTGAATCCCCAGGAGATCTGTGTATCCACACCTTTCTGGAAACACTTTCTAAATAGTGAATGCTTGAAGATATTCCATGTTATGGAGAAATTCAATCAAATACGCCACAGGAGACTCCCTCCTCTATTAAAGTTAATGTCAGAACTCAGTAAGGGTCAGAATGGAAACCCAAATACTTTGCTTTGAAGATAATATCTCATAGTCCAGAACCTGATGGCCCCTAAATTAACCAGATCAGGAAGGCATCAAATTAAAAAACAGGTGGCCCTTCTTCTGGTGGCTTAGGCTGGCTCTGCAGGCAGCACACCCAGGACACCACAGAAGCTGTCTCTCTGGAAGTTAATCAAAGGCAAAACGCTTTCCAGACTCAGAGCTTCGCTGATGCAAACCTGACAGCAGACCCCGGGGGAGCTGGTACACAGCTGTGGTGTTCTCTAGCAGCCGGTTTAATGCTCCTTTTCAGCAGTTTTTTCTCCAGTAGCATTTAGTGATTTGCTCACCCTTTTTTTTTTCTTGCTAGGGGACAGTGAAAGCTTTGGAGAAGGAGATTATTCTTCTGAAGCAGGAACTGGCCATGCACGACAGCTTGGTACGGAATAGGCTGCACCGTCTTAGACGAGACCTATTTAAGGCTTTGTCACGATCTTTGTTTCGCAGTAGGATCAGTTAACTCAGTATCCAGTGTGATTGTATTCTTCCTTCTGCTTCCAGCACTGTCTTTTGGGCTTTAGGCAGAGCTCTGAAGATCCCACGCGGTGAGGCTGTGGTGTAGCGTCAGTCCCCAAATGTGGAGGGGAATGCATTGCTTTCAGTGCGCTCCCAAGTCCTGTCGACTCAGAGGATGAGAAGTCGCAATCAGAAATTAAACATAAGGCTTCCCTGGGCACAGCAGAGCAATGTCAGGTGTTTGCCAGACTAAGACTTGCTTAGCTTTTTGTCATTCACTGATACTCACTTGTTCACCTTTTTTCTTAGGTAAATCGTTCTTTGGTGACTTATGACCCTCTGACTGACGTCCAGAGAGCAGAGATTAAGTCTCAACTCCGTAAATACATAAAAGGAGACATTGATGAAATTGATGTAAGTAGCTTTCTAGTAGAGAAGGACTTAAATACTGATTCCATCCCATCTTACTCCAAGACAGCGGCAATGAAAACGTCTTCTGAAGAGGCTGTCTTCAAGCCCAAAAGTGCTACAGAATAGTGATTTTTAAATTTTTTTGCATGTCAAGGACTGTGTCCTTATTTTCATCCCATTTTTATTTTTTTGGAAGCTTGAGGAAACTTTTCCTCAGTCCTGAAACCCTTTGAATTGGTCTATTTGTAACTTCTTTAAAGAATTAATGTCAAAATTTTGCCTCACCAATGTCAAACTACATCTTTGCAAAGTGTGTTGCCAAAATATGTCCAGTCTTTTAGAGGCAGGTTCATTAGGGCAGGGTTTCTCCACTTGAAACTACCCGTTGACTGCAAAATGATTGTGAAAAGAACCAGCAAAAGTCCTGCGTACACAAATATTCCTGTGGGGGCAAACAGGAAAATGTAAAGAAAATGGAAATCATAAATGCACACTCAGAGTTACTGTGAAGTTTCGTTTGGTTGGGAACAGAAGCCACTGTGACAACAGAGCAGTAGTTGCTGGAAGACTGTTTTTCAAACAGTTAGATAACCCTTTAGCTTAAAAAGAACACTTGAGACAGAGACACTCCCTCTCATTTCATGTAATCGTAATCTTCTCTCAAAGTCCCCCCTTTCTCCCTCCAGTGGGCAGGAGTGGAGCGGAAAAGGTCTTACGTGAAGTTGTCTTTCACCTGGGCTGCCAAATGTGATGTGGGTGTGAGTGGAGCAGGGAAGGTAGAGAAGGACTAAGGAGTTTCACATGGGGAAGGATGTCTTCAGTGGGGCACTGAAGGAGCTTTTAGAGAGAGGGTTGAGAACAGAGGTAGTGCATTTCATAGCTTGTTCCAGTCTTTTGGACCTTGGGAGAGCTGAGTGCCGATTCCTGCTCAGCGACGGACTGCCCGTTACTTGTCCATCTGTGCCTCTGCTCGTCACCTCCAGAACAGGGATAACAGCATGTCTCGACCGCACTGATTTGTTTTCATGGGGAAGAGGACAAAAGATAGTGCTCTGGCAGTTCCAAGTACTCAGGCAGTCTTGGGCAGCAGTGAAAAGAGAAGTAGCATCATGGTCACTAGATGCCATCTATGTAATTTGTAAAATTATTGTAAATAAGTTGTTACCTTGATAGCTGTGTGCTCCATTGAATTTACCCCAGTCTATTAGATTCCTCTCTCTTTATAAACCTCCTCAGAGGGAGAAAAGTATCCACCTCCAGCCTAACTCTCGAGTGCAGGGTAAGGGTAACTCTCCTTGAGTGTGGATACCCAGCAAGTGGAAAGCAGAGTCCTCACGAGCTGACATACTTGAATCAGTGCAGCTGACCACAGCATAGAAATGCTTACCTGTATCTTTACCGTATGCATCTCTTCCCCAGATAGTGAACTTCAGGCAAGTCCAGGAGGTTTTGAAGCAGTTCAAACTGGTTGTAAGGTAAGATATCCAACGTTGATGCGTTTCACAGTAAGGTTTAGGAATTCCACCAAGCTTTTGTCTGTGATATCACACGACACGGGGGAAGAATCATTACAGGCAATAACTTGCAACTGAAAACACAATTCTGGACAAATCCTGCTGGCCTTTGCACGAGAAGACTATTGCCTCTAACCTTCCAGTGCTCCTAAGTCATGTGCAAGACTCTTGATGGTAAACTTCACTGATCTGGGGATCAGTCTCAGAACAGTCTTGCCACACCAGGATATAAAAGTCATCAGATTTACTTATTTTTTTAGAAATAATGGCAAAGGAAGGTCATAAAGCAATTTGGAGGCGCGTGATAAGAAGGTTCTGTGGCTATTTCCAGCGAGGCACTCTCTGATGTGTGGTGTGCGATGGGAGAAAGCGTGAAAGTGGCTCTTTGAAAATGTCACCAGTGGATGATGAAAGTTGATTTTGGGGCTGAAGGAGGGAAGGTGAATGACAGGCTGGAAAAAAAAGTCCTAAAAATTAGGACAATTTGATTGGGACAAATGAGGACAAAATGAGCTTCCATGTCGTGAAATAGAAAAGAACAAAGAATAAGGGTAGCAGTGGCCTGGGTGGGCAGTAGAGGTTTCTACTCACAAGGGTGACATTGAGATATTGCTGTAGAAAATCTGCCTTCCCTCGAGAAACCTGAGTGAACACAAGTGCCTGTGGTACGTCATGAGACTGAAGCAGTCAGGCTTTCCTGGGACCCAAGACCAAAATGGGTTTCACGGTAAAATTTTGCCTGATTGTTATTTTTTTTAGCTTGGGACTCCTTTTGTTGTTCTGAAACAGTGGGCATTTTTTAACTTGCAAATTCTCTAACGATTTTCAGTCTCATATAGTGTATCTAAGCCTAGTGACAACGCTTCACCCTTTCCCTTTCAGTGAAAATATCACTCAGTTTGGAAATCACTAGGTTGAAGTAAGGTGATGGAACTGAACAGAGGCAATATTATTTGATATGGACCATTAAAAGGTTACGCTAAGTATGAAAATAGCCATCAAAAAGCTTCCATATCTAAGAGGTCTAGAGGATCATCATAGAAAAAAAGAAAGGGAGAGTGGAAAAAGGTTATGGGGAAGAATAGAAGGAGCAAGGTGGGGTGTTCGGAAAGAAGATCACAGGTAAAAGCTGGTTTTCTTTGGAAATCTGATATTGGCAGGTATTACAGGTTTTGGCATAGGAAATAGTCCTCGAACGCAACGGTAAGGGGCTGTTTTCTCCCCCAGTCAACAGGAGCGTGAAGTGGAGGCCAGATTACGAAGCAAGTACGTTCTGATAGACAAAAATGACTTTGCTGCCGTTGCTGCTCTTCAGAAGGTAACGCCTGGTGCTTGAGGCTGGCCCAGAATCCAGCTTAGAATCGGCTCCTTTGCTGCTGAAATGTGAATTGCCTCAAATTCTCAACTTTTCCCCATTGGAAATCTGAAGTTCAGAAATTTTGATGGGATGAGTGTGTCGAAAAACTTGCAGAGAACAGAGGTGCACCGGTTAACAAAGCAGCATTCGTATCAGCAGAGGATTAGGCCCGTTCTCTGAACAGAATAATTTATTAAATGGGAATGAAGAAAATATAAACTAGAAGGTGACCCGTCTGTCAATCGGTTGTAGAAGGTGGCGTCAGATCACCTGCCTCTGCTGAGATCCCTCTTTTAATCCTTGTAATTTCTGGAGCAAAGTAAATGTATCACATGTAAACGATAAATCCAGATGTGGACTCTAATTTAGAGTTTATAATCTATTTTTCATTACTTATTTCAATCTGTGAAATATTTTCTCTTTGAACTGGTTATTTCCTTGCCTTGGTTTTATCCAGTACAGCAGATAAAGTAGTCATTATCTGTTACGCAGAGTCATACGCTTGTCCTGTGGCTTAACTGAAGATGCTTGGAATTTTTGTTGAAAGAAAGGCACAAGGGAAAATGCGAAGTATTTGTATAAGAGAGAAGCACGTGGTCTCTAACAGGCCTATTCAAGTCTCTGTTTAAAGAAGTGGAAAACAAAACTGAAACCTGATTTAGGTAGATTTTAGCGCTTGGTGGCCCCTCTGTTTTATAGTTGAAGCCATATGAGAAATAGTACAGGAAACATAATCCCCTTATGTATTTTCACTAAATGAAGCCTCCTGAGGGTGCTTTTATTTCTGTGACACCAGACCAAGTTATTCTCCCCCTAAGGGACTAAAACATTTGGCATAGGAATTTGAGGATAATTTTGGTCCTGTTTTAGTTTTCACTTCATCCTTATAGATGTGTTTCTCTGAAATACTCAGTAGCGCATCCAGATTTCTGTATTATATTGTACAACAGGACAGAATAGCTGCCGGGTAGGGCTGTGTAGCTTTTGGGATCTAGAGAGCTACAGATCTAATGCTTCCTGGTCCATGTTTTATTTCTTCCTGTTTCCAGGAAGGTGTGGTTGATGTGGATGGCTATTTGGTGCAGGAAGAGGACGGACAGGCTTCTGGGACGAGAACTGCTCCTTTTTCATCCAGAGATGGTGGGAAGAAGAAACCCAGGAAAAGCAACGAGCAGCCCAAGTGAGTTAAGCAGCCAGACAGCTCTCCCTTTTCTCTGATAATGTGTCACCTCAGTGATGTCCTCAAACCAGGACATTAGCCCATGGAGGAAGGCATGGACAAAGCTGGCTTAACATGTGGAAGTTTTGTTTCCTCAAGGATGACATTCCAGCATGGTGCTGGGAGGGTTTGTGGTGTCCTTATGGCCACCAGCAACACCAGCAGGAGGATGTTAGGAGAATGCGTGTGGCCGGCAGGCACAGCATGTTGTAGGGCAGACCTCTGTTGTGGGGAAGATTTACTGTGAATGGTTTGTCCGTGTGTCTGTTACGGACAAACCAAGACCACAGAGCGCTGCACAGGGTGTGGACGAGAAGCTCAATGTGAGCAGGCAATGCGCCCTTGCAGCCCAGAAAGCCAACCGCATCCCGGGCTGCATCAAAAGAAGCGTGACCAGCAGGTCGAGGGAGGTGATTCTGCCCCTCTGCTCCGTTCTGGGGAGACCCCACCTGGAGTACTGCCTCCAGCTCTGGAGTCCTCACCACAAGAAGGACATGGAGCTGTTGGAACGAGTCCAGCGGAGGGCCACGAAGATGATCAGAGGGCTGGAGCCCCTCTGCTGTGAGGGCAGGCTGAGAGAGCTGCGGGGGTTCAGCCTGGAGAAGAGAAGGCTCCGGGGAGACCTTATAGCGGCCTTCCAGTCCCTAAAGAGGGCCTAAAGGAAGGATGGGGAGGGACTCTGGATCAGGGATTGTAATGATAGGACACGGGGTAACGGCCTCAAACTGAAAGAGGGGAGATTTAGATTGGATATCAGGAAGAAATTCTTGGCTGTGAGGGCGGTGAGCCCCTGGCCCAGGTTGCCCAGGGAAGTTGTCAGTGCCCCATCCCTGGAGGTGTTCAAGGCCAGGCTGGACGGGGCTTTGAGCAGCCTTGTCTAGTGGGAGGTGTCCCTGCCCAGGGCAGGGGGGTTGGAACTAGATGATCTTTAAGGTCCCGTCCAACCCAAACCACTCTGTGATTCTGTAATTCCGTGTGTGAGCTGTGGACACGAAGGCTGGGCAGGCTTTGAGCTGAAGAGCTTGCAGCCAGCACAGACAAGGTTAGCCTGTGAGGAGAGAGGTGGAGAGTTGAACACGCAGGCTGCGTGACAATCCTGGGGTGGCGTCAGAAGACACGTTAAACCTGCAGTTTTTCTTTACAGCGTTAGGTAGAAGGAGATCTGCTAAGTGGAAAGGGAGAAAGGGACAGTGGACAGAGGAGAAGCTAAGGACAAGAGATTTTGTGAGGGAAGGGGAAACAAGCAGTCCAGAGCGGAGAAAGATTCTTCAATTTATAGAAATGAGGTCCCTGCGCTGGCAGTTTCTACAGCTGCTTCTGTGGCCAAGAGCATCTGCTTGGTTCCCCCCTGACAGTTCCACAAAGTCCTTGTGTTAGAGAGGAGGGGAACCACCGAGGCTTTAGTATCCACATGACACAGTGGAGTCCTCTGTGTATTTTTTTTTTTTTTTGAGAGATGGAAGGTAATTTGGCAAGCACTTTTCTCTGTCTCTTTCAAGTGACCCTGTCCCCTGCAGACAAGGCTGGTGGCATTTGTGGAGGTGAGCGGCGGGAGAAGAACAACGAGCTGGGCTTGATTTAGATGTGGGGTTAGATCAAATCCTAGGGGATCTGGTTTATAGGTCCCTCTGAAGGTAAAGAGGCTCCTCCTGCCTGCGGGTGTGCCTCAATCCGGACAGGGTGGGACGGTTCTGGTGATCTTTCTCCAGAAAGCCAGTCCAGCCTCCGCTGTGCTCTATAGTATTTGCTACACAAGGCAGTCCCTCTGCTCTAGGAAGTAAGGATTTGTGAGAACAAGGCTGATTTTATTCCTTGGCGGTAGATATTTCACTGCAAACTTTGGCAGAAGCAACATCAGACTGCTAGATTTTGAATCAACAAAGCCAGCACCTGCAGCATGTTTTGGTTCCAGCTTCCTATTATTAAGGAATCAATTAACCTGGTTCATCTTTTTACCCCTTTCAGGAAGGAAAGAATCGGGAGCTTTCTTTCTGGGAGAGATGTGGATGTTTTTTTACCATCAAAAAGTCAGGTAATGGTTTCCACCAAGGATCTGGGTGTGAAAGAGGCAGCAAGGAACCATGATACAGCACATACTGATGCAGAGCTCTCGAAGTCAGCTCCCGTGGAGGATTCCCAGCGTCCCAGGTAAGCTTTCCCTGTGAGGGAGTACATCCTCTTTGCCGGAGGGTGATTTACACTGGAGTGATTGCATTGTGTTCCCCTAGTACAACTACCTGCTTCAAAGTTAAGAGGAGAGATTCAGAGATCTTCATCGCTTGGATGCAGAAAGACATTGTAGGACAGCAGTGGTTGTAAGGACACCCTGTGAACCAAATGATGTTGGTGGCGGTCACCTTCTCCATCTGCTTTGAGCTCTATCCTGCTCAGTTGCTCTATTAAGTGCGAAATCTCTGAAAATCTCTGCACTCTTCACCCTTTGGTTAGTAGTAAAAGTGCAGAGAGACCTCATGTCCAGCCACAACCGCCCCCCACAGTCACAAAAATGGGTCAATAGCTGCACAAGACGATGGCAGGAGGTGCTGTGTCAAGACAGAAGAGTGGAGAACGGCCAAAAATGCAGCAAGGTGTCTCATCTGCTTGTGCCACGACAAGAATTTAGCATGGGAGGGCAGCGTTGAATTGCATTTTATTCTGGATGGAGTTGATGGGGTAAAAAATGCTATGGGTATCGAGAGGAAGGGCTTTTTCCAGGAGGATGTGCTCAACAGCATGAGGCTGTTCAACTCCCAGAAGCTCAGCCAGGACCCCACGCAAACCAGTCTGGACACCGCTTTTCCCATCACCAGCCACCTTTTCTGGCTGAGAGCCCTCAAGCTGCAAGTGCCGCAGCTCTGAAGTCTTATGAGCACCTCCATTGCCTGCGTTGTAGGTGACCAGTCCTTTCTTGTTCCTGCTGCCCAGGGAGGGCATCGCAGTGAAGCCGTCCCAGGATTTACTCCTGAAGAACCTTAAGATGTTGTCGTGTTCCTCCATGTCCTCTGCATGTGTTTTAGTGTTTCTTCTACAAGTCCTGTGGCTGGCAGGGAAGGCTGCTGCTGCAGCTGCATAAGGCACAACCCAGAGTCCTTAGTAGCTCGGTAGCTGGCTGTCCAAGCTGTAGCTGTGGCAGTTTGCCCAGTGGCTGTTGTTTACAGCGCTTTGCCAGCAGTTTGGCACGAAAAGCAGTCTCATGCAGCCTTTGAGGAGTTTGAAAATGCCCTTAAGAGGTCAATCAGCGGAAGGCAGTAGTCAGAATTTCGCTTTGACTGGTCTAGACTGAGGAATGTGGAGACTCGTAGCTACTTTCTGCTACCAGATCCAGCCTGCTCACCCAGAACAACTTTAACGCAGCCCAGAGCAGGGTCTGTGGGAGTGTGACGTTCTCCTGAGGGACTCTCCTTTTGCCCAGTGTGGTTTGTGATGAAGTAAGAGCTGGTGTTCATGGGGGCACGTTTGCAACAAAGCCATTTCATAGAAAAGTCAGGATTGGCACACGCCCCTTTGAGTTCAGTCTTTCTAAATAGGCAAAACTTAAAAGCCATGGGCGGCAGCATTGTAGAGCCGGCCAACACACGCAGCTATGGGCTTTGGTTGGCAGAGGTGACTCGTCTGTGCTGGGATCCAGCAAAGAAAGAGCAAAGACGTTTCTGTTTAACAATAGGGAGGAACAATATTCATTATTTTTCTGAAAATTCAGACCATTAAAGGTCCACTTCCCAGGGAAGCCTCAATTCTGAGGCATCTCCTGAGGAATGTGGTTTCTATGTAAATAACTGTTTCTTCTGGGAGTGGGACTGGGGGAAGGTGGGTATGAGGGTTGGCACAGAGACGGTACCGGGGTGCAGCTGGCACAGCGAGATCCTCAAAAGGGCCCATTGAAATACCATCCCCAAACCTCAGCTATGGCCACTCCCCTGAGCTGTGTCACGCTGCAGGGCAGAACAAAGTGACCTCCCCATGTCTGTGTTTTCTTTGAATTCTGTTGCAGCTCCCCTCCATCCAAGCCAGTGGCATTTGAGCAGTTTAAGGAGGAGGGCGGAAGTGAGATCAACCGGATCTTTAAAGAGAATAAAAGCATCCTCCTTGCCAGGAAGAAGAGAAGCAGTACAGTGGCGCAGAGGATCAACTTCATCAAGCGTGAGATAGAGAGCATCAAAAAGACTCTGGAGGCTCAGAAGCAGGAACGGTGGCAGCAGGGTAAGTCGCTGTGTGGAGACTGGCCAGCAAAAATCCGACAGAAGAGAGGAGCCGCTTGTTTCAAAGCAATTCTGGTGGTGAGACCACTAGACCACCACTGCTGCTTGCCAGGGCAGGCCAGGCTTTACGCCCCAGCTCTGCAGCTGGCCTTGTGTTTTACACCCGATTCCTCCACTTGAGTCCTCCACGCTTCAGCCTCGTTGAGTCGTGCCACTCAGGCTTTACGCTAGTGAAGTGAACTGCCGTCAGGTTGATTCCACACCCCACGCTTTGATGGATCAGTCAGTGCAGAAATCACGGGGAGCAGGCTTGCCCTTACCGTGATGGAGATATACTGCATCTCCTACAGCTTGATTTCATCTAGATTAGGGTCTAGGCAAGTCAAAATCCCAAACTGCAAGGTTCTAGAGCAAAAAATGGGGTAAGTGCCTTCCTGCTTTGCTGCAGCAAGATGTTTGTTAGGTGGAATATGCCTGGATGAGACTAGGAAGTGTGTCAGGTTTCGTGCTCCCTGCAGCAGGACTCCCAGGAGTCCGTGCTATTGCGTTCTGCAGAGGAGTGGAGAAGAAACGCCTCCGGGCACTGAGACAAATCTGAAACAAATGGCTTTAATAGCGGAGTTGTCTGGAGCGCTCTGCCTGGGATGGTGAGGAAGTAGCAGTGGCATTCCTTGCGTGCAGGGAGGACAGCAAAACAACTCAGTTCTGTGAAACTACAGCCTTAATTATTGCCAGGCAATTAGCAGGAAATAAGAGGGAATGAGAGAGAAAAGAAATGGTCACCAGCAAGCAGGCCATGACTAGCGAATGAGGGCTGGAGAGTCAGACCCAGCGTGAATGCTGCTGAACTGGCTTCCATTTCTCTTCCTCCAGAGAGACTTTCATGACCATGCTTTGCAAGGGGCCTCTTCCCATAGGGCCTGGTCCTGCAAGACGGAAAGCTCTTTTGGCTAAACAACAAGCGAATCACCTTGAATCCGTATGGAAGTGAGGGTCTGTCTTTTTATGGACTCATTGCTTCTCTTGGACCTTTGCTCTTTATGATGACATCTACCAACTGGTGGTTTATTGTGGGTGCTGGAAAGCACAGGAATAAACTGATTTGAGGGAAACCAAGAACAAGAGATGTTCGTCATATGGAAGTAACACTGGCTTAACTGTCCCCAAAGAGCTGACCAGCCCTTTGTCTCAAAAACCCTTACCATGACTGCCCAGGGAGTTTTTCAGCAGGAGTGATAAAAGCTCTAGGTGATACCCTCCAGCAGGCTGCCACGTGGGTGTCTTTCTTCAGAGTCACAGAATCACAGAATGGTAGGGTTTGAAGAGACCTCTGGAGATCATCTCCTCCAACCCCCTGCCAGAGCAGGGTCACCCAGAGCAGGTGGCACAGGAACGCGTCCAGGCGGGTTTGGAATGTCTCCAGAGATGGAGACTCCCCCACCTCTCTGGGCAGCCTGGGCCAGGGCTCTGCCACCCTCACAGGGAAGAACTTCCTCCTCATATTTAGGTGGAACTTCCTATGGTCAAGTTTGTGCCCATTGCCTCTTTTCCTGTCACTGGGCACCACTGAGAAGAGCCTGGCCCCATCCTCCCGACACCCATCCTTTAAGTATTTATAAGCGTTGATAACATCCCCCCCCAGTCGTCTTTTTTCCAGACTGAAGAGACCCAAATCCCTCAGCCTTTCTTCATAAGAGAGGTGTTCCAGTCCCCTCATCATCTGGTCCTTCATCTGCACGTGTCCCTGCTCCAGGAGGACTGATGTCTGAGCGAGTTCAAGAGTTCAGCAGTGATTTCTGCCCCACACCACTCCAACACTGCATTTATTTGTAGAAAGCATGTCTAAGGAAATGTCAATTGTGTGGTTAACCTCAGTATAACTGGGTAACTACCGTGTGGTTCGAAGTATAATGACTGTTCTTCGTCCCTCTCCACCCTCACAAGAAACCTTCGTTTCCTTTTCTTACCCTCCAGGAGAGTATGTTGATGACAAAGGACAGATCATAATTGACGAGGAGGAGTTTTTACTCATCATGAAGCTGAAGGACCTGAAGGAAGAGTACAGGTCTGCTTATGCTGAGCTGCAGGACCTGAAGGCAGAAATCCAGTACTGCCAGCATCTGGTAGACCAGTGCCGGAACAAACTCATCTCAGGTACTGGTTGCCAGGGCGGTTTCTGAACAGCCTCCAGTTTAGCTGGGGGGCTTGAGAGCAGCTCAGTACCGAAACACTTCACAGACACGGCACATATAAGCCAAGCCCCTGTCACCCTCTGTTGGCATTTTTCTTGTTGCCTGTCAGACTTGTTTTTTATTCATGATTGGGGTTTTTTGGTTGGGCTTTTTTTTTGACATAACACCGAATCGCTGCAGATTCTCTCCCGCAGGTAATGACATAGCGCTCCTTGGTCACGCCGCTACATGCAATGCTGCGGGTGAAAGCCTTTCACCATGAAGTTGACAATAACGCTCCCGCTGGCGGCCCTGGTTCTCACCCTGGATTTCATTTCACAGAGATGGTGGCTAAGGATCTGCACTGGGCCAGGGCTTTGGCTCTGGATTGCAGATGTCTCCTCTGGACCCCCGTGAGGTTCCAGCGTTGCAGCACGGGCGCCTTGGCAGGAAGCTCAGCTTGGTCATTTTAGCGTGTTCTTCACGAGCGCCACCCTCATGGTGATGAGTCACACCTCTGCTCAGGGCGATCCGTGCAAATTCGCAGTGTGCTCCGCTGCAGGACGCTCACTCTGGGTCTGTGGTAACAGGAGTGTAGTCCTATTGTATCTGCAGATTTGTCCCGTATGATGGAAGGCTGTAGGTGTACGAATGCCAGAGTCCCAAACATTTGGATGCTGTGCACATGGCAACCCTTTATTTTCTACAAACTTGCCAGAGCACAACTTGAATCCATTAGTGCATCCCACACTGAAAGAAATGAGTGGCTTGATACAGGAGATAGACAGGGCCAAATCCTAATTGGGCGGAAACTTTGCCAGTGGTTTGCGTTGGACCCAGGTTTGGCATTTTTTGGGTGCTCCAGATGTTTGCTGTTTGTTTAAACATACAGGCATGGGCTCGTTCGCTCTCTGTGTCAGCTCGGAGAGAAAAGGTCATCTCAGAGCTAAAATCAGGGTAAAAAGTCAGTGGTGTTGCATCACGTCGGCCGTGCCGAGCGAGAGCAGGGCTCTGCCTTTAACCTTGTTTGTCCTTCACGACTCCCACGACAGAAAGCAGCTCCGTTCCCGGGGTCCCTCCTGAGCGGTGCTGCCTTCTTTGGGGGCTGTGGGCTCTCCCGCTCCATGGGGAAACGTGCCAGAGCAACGGCACAGAGCACAGCCGCTTTGCAGCAGGCGTGTGGGAAATAAGGACAGAATTCCTGCTGCATGGCAGCACCTGCTGTGTGTTATCACTGGCTATTACGGGATGGAAAGCTGCTGTGCTTCTTTAGCATTTGGAATTGAAATCTGACCCCCAAAATGTGCTGACCGCTCAAAATGGCCAGCTCCAAGCTGGATGGCTCCATGTCTCCGGGACGCAGGAGCAGTGCCACCTCGCGGCCAGCCACCTCTCGGGCTCCACAAGCCCAGGGGGACTGTCCCCAGGGCCAGCCACCACATCCCAGCCGCCTGGCAGGCAGCAAGGACAGGCAGCAGCCTGCCCCAGCACATCTAACGGTGCCCTGTCCTTTTTAACTAACATTTCTAATAGTTCGAAACTCGGGAGCGTGGAGTTCTGAGGTCCTGTCTGAGAGTTTAAGAGCACTGAGGTCCCGTCTGATCCACGGGCAGGGAGCCAGAAGCAGCCCACCCTTGTCTCCTTGGTCATTACAGCCCTGTTTATCCCACCACCACCACTTTGCTTTGCAGAGTTTGAGATCTGGTATAGCGAGTCCTTCCTTATCCCCAAGGATGTCCAGGAAGCTCTGAAGCCCGGTGGCAACATAAGACCTGGAATGATTCCCATAAACAGAGTCATGTGCCTGGTGAGTTGTCCTGGCAGCTCTGCTTATTCTCCTTGATAACTGCACGTGGCACGGTAATAAGGGCACAACTAAGCCCGTGGGAGGAGGAGGGCATGGCAACTCTGCCCCTTTCTCTAAGCGGAGCGGCTGGCATTGAAATGCTATCTGCTGTGATGCAGAGAGCAACTATCTGGAGATACATCTTGCTTTCACGTTAGCTTTACCATTAAAAGGCTAAAATAGGACAGAGTGATTGAAGTACCCCGTCATCTGCTTAGCGTCAGTAATCAGGCAAACTGCCCAGAGGTGCAAGGGGTAGTCGGGAGGCTCGTTTCCAGTCCGTATGATCTGTAACGTGTACAGCTATTGTGTTTCGTGTTGTGGCAACTGGTACCCAGCCAGCCCTCTGTTTAGAAACCACCACTCTGGGGTAACCGTGGGCTTTTGTCATTCCTGACAAAGCACATTTCTCTTAAGCTTCTCATTTCTCTTAAGCATTCTCATCTACCTCTGCTGTGAGGACAGGATGAGAGAGCTGGGGGGGTTCAGCCTGGAGAAGAGAAGGCTGCGGGGAGACCTTGGAGCTCCTTCCAGTCCCTCAAGGGGCTCCAGGAAAGCTGGGGAGGGACTCTGGAGCAGGGAGGGGAGCCGTGGGACGAGGGGGAAGGGTTTTACACTGCAAGAGGGGGGGGTTAGGTGAGATCCGAGGAGGAAATTCTTGGCTGTGAGGGCGGTGAGCCCCTGGCCCGGGTTGCCCAGAGAAGCTGTGGCTGCCCCATCCCTGGAGGGGTTCAAGGCCAGGTTGGACGGGGCTTGGAGCCACCTGGGCTGGTGGGAGGTGTCCCTGCCCGGGGCAGGGGGTGGCACTGGATGATCTTTAAAGTCCCTTCCAACCCAAACTGTTATATGATTTACCAGTCTTCTTTGCATTATTCTCCTCTGAAGTCATTCCAGTTTTTGTAAAGGTAACACTCAAAACCTTCACGCTGTTTGATAGGAACGTGGTGGCAGTGCTTCTGCTCTGTCTGACACCACAAAGCGATGCACGGCAAGGAGGGAAATCCCACCCTGGCTGCAAGAGGGAATCAGCCCTTTCTTTGTAGGGATCCATTATTGCTGCTCAACCTCAGCAGATGGCAGAGAACAGCATGTGGGGACAGGTCCTAGGTCCGTCTCTCCCAGGAGCTCGTCCCCACCAGGAGCAGGGGGAATCTGCAGGTGTTTGGGGAAGAGAATAAGCAGGGTGTGGGCTGTGCGACTCCGTTCCTGAATGCCCAGCCCCATTTCTAGCCACCATGTAGTGGGGGACAGGATGGCTTTGGCTTTTTAGGAGGAAAACAGAAAAGGAACTCTTGCGTCTCCAGGTGGGATTATTTTGACTGCAAATCTCAGTGAAGCCTTTCCTTCACTCCCATTGAGAAAAGGCGTAAAAAGGGTTTTAAAGCTGATCAGAGACAGGTTCTTCCCATCCTACTGAATTAGTTCCCTGGAGAATATGAATAACAAACATGATGTGAGAAAAAAACTATGTAGTGAGTTTACTTTTAAACAGGCTGTTGCGATCTACCAGGCTGTGGAAAATTTCAGCTACAGATAAAGACCTGTATGGGAAAGTGCAAAAAACCCATCCCAACCCAAACACCTTTGGATAAAGCGATGCACCTAATGAGGTCTACAGGGAAACCTGCATGAGTCCAGGAGGTCACTCTTTGGGGAAAAAGAGGAAATCCATCACTAGTAGTCACTTCTACTAACCCAAGTTACTCAATATATTCATAGAAACTCCCTTAATGGTTTCCAGCCCTGGATTTCTTGTCATCGCATCAATTCTAAGCCCGAAGACGAATGAAGCATGACTTTTAGCAATGCTCTGCAGCTGTGTCAAGTTGTTGATGTTACAGGCAGAAATATTCAGGCCGAGGATAAACAGGGTTCCTGGTAATATTGCTCAGTGCTGGTTTCTTAGAACCATAGAACGGTTTGGGTTGGAAGGGACCTTAAAGCCCACCCAGTGCCACCCCCTGCCCTGGGCAGGGACACCTCCCACCAGCCCAGGTTGCTCCAAGCCCCGTCCAACCTGGCCTTGAACCCCTCCAGGGATGGGGCAGCCACAGCTTCTCTGGGCAACCTGGGCCAGGGGCTCACCGCCCTCACAGCCAAGAATTTCCTCCTCGGATCTCATCTCAATCTCCCCTCTTGCAGTGGAAAACCCTTCCCCCTCGTCCCATGGCTCCCCTCCCTGATCCAGAGTCCCTCCGCATCTTTCCTGGAGCCCCTTGAGGGACTGGAAGGGGCTCCAAGGGCTCCCCGCAGCCTTCTCTTCTCCAGGCTGAACCCCCCCAACTCTCTCAGCCTGTCCTCGTAGGATTCTTCTCCTGTTCTTTTTACTGGGCAGTTCACTGCAGCTTCCCAATCAGTGTCACTGGCCGTGCTGAGGCCCATACTGGGTCTGTGAGGGAACGACCTCATTTTTCTCTGGTGGTTTGTTTCCTACTTAGAAACATTTTCCAAACTGGCTCTTCATTTACCCTTCTCACCCATTCATCCAGGGTGTGCATCTTTTACTCTCGGCTTGGTTTGGTTTGGCCACTTGCCTTTTATCACACCAGAATTTCACCATCACCTTTTCCAGGCTATTCAAGAACCCCCCCAGGAGGTGACCTAAGAATCTGCTAGAGCTATCCTCAAATCTGGCATGAAAACGTTATACCCAAGCTGATAACTTAAAAAATTGAACTTCCATTCAACCCATGTTCCTCTTCAGTGCGCTCACGCCTTCCAGGCGGTTCCCTGGAGAAGCGTGGGCATGGGCATCAGCTAGTTGGGCTCTGGGAAGACCACGCTGAAGCTCAGACCTCCTCTAAGCTGTGACATTATCTTGCAGTAGATGGAAGACTCTCCTGTAGGTAGTTATGGGCAGAGCCTGGCCATGAGAAGACAGCTGAGGGAACTCCCTTTGGGGCTTCACACTTGCAGATAGATTTTGCCCAAAATCCTGCCCAAATCTGCTCACCTAAGGTGTGTGAAGGGAGGACCTCTCACTTCCGAGGCTTCGGAGAGATGGTTAAATCAGCGTTCAATGTGGCAAACGGCATCGGTTGACCTCTGTGTCTCCAAAAGTGTGTTTTTTTCACACGGAGTGGGGTCTGTCTTTCTGCTGGCAGGAGGAAGACGAGCAGGAGAGGTTTGAGCAGATGCAGGAGACAAAGCTGCCGGCCTGCCCGGCTTCAGTCTCGTTCTACAAAGCCAAAATGAAGACTGATCAAAAGGTAATTTCAGCTGGTCTTCTGCTAAAAACCAATCTCAGCCCTTCTCACTGCTAGTTCCTCCCCGGCAAGGTTCCGCCAAGGCCCTGAGCTTAGCAGGACTTCACAAAGATCGTGTGTTTATGAGAGTAACAGGGCTACACAACTATATCATTTAACATTTTTATGGAAAAATATCTCAAAACCAACCCTTCAGTGCTTGGGAGGAGGATTTCCCAGGGCTTCTCGTGCCCTCCTTTGAGCCTGCTGGGATCTGCCACCAGTAGAGCAACACTGGGTGTGATGGGGCTTATCTGGGCAGCTTTTTCCAGCACCGCTTGGGAAGGTTTGGGAAGGTGTTTGGGTTTGTTTTGTTTTTTTTGTTTTTTTTT
>VYZM01021328.1:2038-12368 GCA_013398915.1 Dromas ardeola | reverse complement strand
CGGGCTGGGGGTGGGTGGGGGGTGGCTGGAGAACGGAGCGGAGCGGCGTGGGGTGGCGAGGGTGCCGGGGACTGCCCCTGCCTTCCCCGGGGTGCCCCGCGGAGGGAGGGAGGGAGGCCGGACGGTGAGTGCGGACGTGTCCCGGCCTCCCTCGGGGAAAGCCGGGGGGGACGACATTTTTCCGTACCTTTTTTATTATTATCTTCCCCCCGGTGTGCGGAGGAGGTACCGAGTCCCGGCTGTATTTCGGCCCTTCAGTCCCCCCGGCCGGCCCCTGCCCTGACCCCATTTTCTGACAGGAGGAAGGAGCCAGGCAAAAAAGGAGGTGTGGGGGGGGAAGCGGCCTTAATGGCCGGTGAACTCCGGTTCTCCTCTGCGCTGGGGATTTTCACCGACACCCCCCGACATTGCTTTATTCCAGCTTTATTCCTTCTTCTCAGCCAGCCCTTCAGTTCTTGCTGGTAGTGGTGGGGCTTCTTTCCTTCTCCCCCCACTCCCTTCCTCCTCCTTGTTGGTTCTGAATGCTATTTTTACATTTTTTAGACTTCCTTGGCGAAGGATTGGGGTGCCTGGTAAAACTTTGCACGTGCGGCATCCCCGACGTGCGGCTGGGGTGGAAGGAGGCAGACGCCCGGCATGCGGCACCTCCGTGCCACGGTTTGGACTTGGAGGCAAAGCTAAAAATGGCCCGTTTTTAACCCAGGACGGCAGAGCAAACCTTTTTTGAGCGAAGGCGACAGAGTTCCGCCTGTGCCCACCTGAGGATCTGTTTCAGCTGAAACGGTGCCTGCGGCCCGGCTGTCTAAAATTAGGGAGAGACGGAGGATTTCGTTTTGAATCCAGGTTGTGTTTTGCTAGAGGTGGCTCCTGCCTTTCTCTCCGGGACAGGAGAGCCTGGAGCCAGCACCGCACCTGATTTACCTGAGCTTAACCCCGGCGGGGAGCGACGGTCCCATCCCGAGCCACCCTCTGGGTTCAGACGACTCTCCTGTCCGTCCAGAAAGTTTTAGCCACATTTAGGAATTTCACCTTTTTAGTGTAGAGCACCAGGGGATCCTGTGCCTGGGAGCTGGGGTGGCGTTTGGTGTCAAACCAAGTGTTCCAGCCAGCGTGACGGTTAAACGCGTATGGGTTATATCGCGCTGCTGTTTGTTGTCTAAAGCAATTTGGAGTGTCGCACACCCGGGTGCTTGAAAGAAGCCAGAGCGGTTTCTTTTAACAGCTTTTTACAAGAAAGGCTAATTTATTGGTCTGACTTCAGGGGTTTTCTTGGGGCGCGTGTTCCCGGTTGGGTCTCTGGAAGCTGTCGGGAGGCGTTTGGATGCTTTTAGGAGCCGTGTTTCCCCGTGCCTGCCTCAAAGCCTGGCCTTTCGCCGTGCGCCTGAGTCGCCTTCGCCGCCTCGTTGATGGCGTGTCGTATTTAGGATGTGCTCTGCCCAGCGTGTGTGCTTTTAGCTTGAGAAAAGGATTATTTGCAGTTGCTCGGTGATGGTTTTCTTCAGAGGCGGGGGTACCTCCTGCTTCATCATCTCCTTCCCTGCTCTCGAATGTCCTGATATTAGAAATGTCTCGTATGGTGTGTCCCAGGAACCGGTTTGGTGTTTCCAAAGTGCCGTCGGCGGCCGTGGTGGAGAGTGCGGTTGAAAACAAACTGTGATGGCTGTGGGATGTTTGGTGCTGCCAGAGACGGTGGCTTCCCTCGGTCCTGCACCCGCTGGGGGGTGTGACGAGGAGGGGGTGTGCGTGGTTTGTTTTTCGGAGGAGTTGCTTTTGTAGCTCGTAGCATTGGAGTCGTGCCGCTGCGAGACGCGGGGGCTTGGAGGACGCTCGCTGCAGCCCAGTGACGCAAACGGAGCCCGGTAAACGGTCAGGCTCAGCCTTAATTTTCATGGGAATTATTCACAGAATGGTTTGGGTTGGAAGGGACTTTTAAAGATCATCCAGTCCAACCCGTGGGCAGGGATGTCTTCCACTACATGAGGTTACTCGAAGCCCGGTCCAATCTGACCTTGAATGCTGGAGCATCATTGTTGCTGAGGTGGAGCTCCACGCTGGCTGTAGGAGGTGAGATATCGAGTCGGGGAGCTGGACTACAGGCGACTTGAGTACGTGCTGATGGCATTTACCAGAATTTTTGTATTAGCAAAGAAACCCCGTCCAGCTTTCACCTGGTCGGTCGCTTTCCGCGTCCCACTCTGCAGCCAGAGCTCAGGTTCTTGAGAACTTCAGTGTCCAGCAAAACCATCTTGCCTCGCCTCTTTGGGTGCTCAAATTGGGGCCAGCCTGAGTCCCTGAGCTTGGAGTTGCCACCAAGCTCCACGCGAGGTCTTCAGCTTCCCCGTGGAGCTGCCCGACGCCGACCTGGACCTACTTGATGGATGTTTGTGTTGTAGGCTGCGAGCGGAAGAAACTTCACCTCTTCATGCTGTTGCTAGAGCTGTAGTGGTGCAACCGATGCAGCCAAACCTGTGATGAACGAGCACTTCCTTCGAGAAGACACCGAGATCGTTCCTGGCTGCTGCGTTCCAAGGGTGGAGAACCCTCTCAAACAAGTGACACGTTGGTGGGGTCACGGCACGGGGCGAGATGGATCGGGTTGAGAGTCCCAAGGAGTTCTTCAGCTGGCGTCTGCATGTTGCGATGGAAACCGAAGGTGCTGCAGCAGGTTCCCTTGCACACTCCGTGGCATGAAATAGAAATATATTTCATATTAATCCGCTGCTGCTTCTGCGCTCTGCTGCACGTAGACCTCCCCAGCTTGATTTCAGCTCCATCTTGGGGGAAGACGGTCATCCTGCCATCCCGTGTCTCCACAGGCCGGTGACGCTGGTGGAGCTTGGTGGAGCTCACGGATGGTTGTGTGGGGTCAGGGTTTATGGCCGGTGCCTTTGAGAACCCCAATGATTTTGTTAATGTGACTCGATATGGATTCAAAGAGTCTAAAACTCCAGGGTTTTGGTTGTCGCTGTTACAACGCGTTTTTTTTTCACATGCGTTGCAGCTGTGGGGACGCGTGGGCCGTTCACCGTTTGTGCCGCTTTGGGATTTGAGTATTTTTTGCTTCTCGTAGGCATCTGGATTCTATTTTCTGCTTTCCTCTAGGGAAAACAATTGGTAACGCCGGTGCCCTCGGCACAAGGCAGAAGCTCCTGGCAAACCTACTGTGGTTAAATACCCAAATTCGGGTCCTCGAGTATGTTGTTCCAATCCATCGGGGAGATGCTTGTGGAAGGGAAAGGCTGGGTTTTACACCTGCGTTTCCCTCCGAACGCTCCTCCCCTTTATTAAGGAGACTAATGATGGTCCCACGGGGTGCGAAATCGAGAATAGTAAGGGAAAAACTTGGTTCTCGCTGCCCGAGCGTACCTGAGGGTTTTTCAGCTCCGCGCTTAAGCCTTAATGGCTCTGAAAAGTCAGTTTATTTCAAGAAAATTCTCTTTATACATCCAAATTTCTCTCGGTCGCGGGAGGAGACCTTCACCTGCTCGCCTGGCCGGCCGGTAGGTTATCAGACAAATTTCTCACTTGGGTTTATTATTTTTGACGTCGTTTTGTAACAGTTCCCAGCTGGACCTGAACTTTTCGGAGGCTGTTTGCTTGCGGTGGAACCAAATTAAATGAGGTTGTTTATCTCCGGGTTGGGGATCTCCAGGAAGGGGAGGTGGACGCAGTGCAGCGTTACCCATTTTTTTCTTCTCTTGCCTTTTTTCTGCTCCATGCACAGTCCGTTTTCGGTACCATTGCCCACTTCTCTTAAAAACGAAGCCTGAGGTTTATAGCTTTGCTCTTGGGGAATTTGTCTTCTCCCTGGTTTTTGGTACCCAACTTTGGGTCTTCTTACCCTCGTTGGGTTTTGAGGGAGGAGGACCTCTTGGCTTGGCCTTCTACCCTGGATTCTTGTGCAGCTTCCACTCACCGCTCCTCTTCCATCTCCTTGTGGTCCAGAAAGGCGCCGTGCATCGCAGGCAGGGTAGGTCCGCCGTGTTTAGCTTCAGGGGAAATTAAAAAAGGCAGGAGAAAAAAAAATACAGGTCCACATTTTGGCTTCGAGCAGTTGAGATCCCTGTGGTTTCTGCCAATCCAGATGCCTATAAATCGGAAAAGCGTGCATTTATCCAGGCGCTGGCTGTGTGTGAGCGTGCGGTGAATACTTTTTTCCTTTAGTTTTTAATATTTTAAGTCTGTGGATCGGTGGCGTTCCTCTGCGGTGGAGCGAGTAAGGATGGACTGATGTGTGCGAACGGGACAGGGAAAGTCACGGCCTCGGGATGCCTCCCTGGAAGGGTGTGCTCCAGCCGTTGGGTTTCTCAAAAATGAGGAAATTCAGCAGCTGTAGGCTACCCGGGCAAGATATTTTGAGTTCCGAGTCATTCCAAGTACCTTTAAGTCACCCAGACACGTGCACGGATAATTACACACTCCGTACTTAATATGCAAGAGCGGCTAATATATAAACTCAGGTCTCCTAAATACTACGGTTAGGTGATCCCACGGGAAAGAGGTGGAGGAATCCCTGGTTTTTGAAAGGAAAAAGGCTTTCTGGTGGTTCTCTTGCCTTAATTACTTCTCGTTTTCCCTCTGCCATTGAATATTTTCCTTGCAATGGCTCAGAGTGGGCAGGTGACAGCCTTCTGTCGAGGTCCTGTGTTAGAGACCTGGTGACGTAATTCTAAATATAATTTGTGTGTATATTTAGACAGCGAGGGAGAGAGGATTTATAAACGCCTATTTTTACTAGACGTAGAAACGTAAAGAAAAATTAATATGTTTTTGCCATATCTAGTTGACCTTTGTCCCGATTAATAGACTAGCCGCATTTGATTATTTAGGTGATTATTTAGATTTATTAACGAGCCCAGCCAAGGCCCGGCTCATCGCTGGGGGTTCAAGACCCGTGTCTGCGCAGCCGCGTAGCCGCGCAGGCAGGGCCAGCAGCCGCAGTGACGCCGTTCCCATTTTACAGCATCCCGGGCTACGCTTCATTTTCCTTTTTCCTCCTTTTCCTGGTAGAATTCATTGAGAAAAAGTCTTGAGAAAGTCAAAGTGCGGCTCTGTTTTTTTTCCGGTTTGGTAGGACACTTGCTGAAAAAGATTTATTTTCTTTTTCTTCCCTTTTTTTTCTGACTTTTCCCTATTTTTTTTCTTTTTTTTTTTGGCAAACTTGTATAAAAATGCTCCATCCCTGCAGCAGCCCTTCTCCAGCGAGCCTCAGCCTTTTGGGATCCATCCCGGAGGCTGCTGTCCCCCCGGAGCATCTCCCTGAGAGCCCGGGGACGTGGAACGGGGACCTGAGATTCGAGAGAAAGGTGGGTCAGGAGTCAGAATTTCACCCCAAATATCGATGAGGTTTGGGGCTGGGGAAGGAGCTGGAACCTGAGCGATGCTGGACCTTAAAGACCATTTTCAGGCCCAAACACGGATTCCTCAAAGATTTTACAGTTTCCACATTGTACTTCTATTATCGCCTCTCTATTTGAAATGCATCAGCGGAGGTTTTGCAGCCAGAAAGAAAAAGCGTGGCGTTTTTTAGCAGAAAACAATTATTTTTAACATTTACGGCCTTCCGTAACGTCGACATCCGACAGGCAAAAAACCACTCTGGAGCGTAGCGCTTGGAGTTTTCTTGCGCAGCTCATTCCCAACTTGCACATTTATTGCAAATTCCTGGTATAAAAGAGGCTGAAGGGGGTTGAATTTATCCGTTCCTGCGATAATTTCCCTGCCCGGGATCACCTTGTGTTTAAGCATTGCCACAGCAACCGGGGGCAGGTTTTCCCTCGTTAGCTCCCGTTTCTTCTCGCCGTGTTAAACGGGGTTTAATCTCACTGAAATAATTTGCTTTAAAGCTCTCCGTTCGCCAGGAGTTGGTGTTAGGGGGGAGCTTGGGTTTATTTTCTTTTATTGAATTGAGAGCGGCTCCCAAGATGTCTCCTGGCGCCGACTTAACCTGCCGGGCAGGTTTTGTAATAGAAGATTAAACTTCATCTATAATCACGTAAGAAATAAATACGTTAAGGATTTTATATTAAAGCAGCCACCTTAAGCTGGGCTGGGGCGTTGCAGCGTTTTATTTACAGCACTTTTTCGGGGCGCGCGGGACGAGGTGCCCTTCCTACCCTGTGAAATCTGAATTTAGGGACCACCTGATGGCGGGAAAGCATCTTCTTGTTAAATTTGGGGAGAGTTTAGGGGAAGGACGGGGCATTTTGTGAAGGCAGACTTTGAGGTGGCGAATCATGGAAGCGTTTGGTGGTACGCGCGTGTCTGAATTATAAGGTGATCTCGCTAGGGTGGCTCAAGGTGAAAAAACTAGAGTAGAAGTAAAAAAAAAAAGTTAAAAAGTCCGCTAAAATTTAATGTTTTTAGCTCCGTGGGAAGCTTTTTGGGGACATCTTTCACGAACCTCTTCTGCACGGGGTGCGGGGGACGGGACTGCTCCTGCCTGATTCCTGTTTTGGGGAGAAGGGGATGCCGGGGACCACGAAGGTGACACATCTCCACGCGGGGTGATGCGGGTGGCATCCCACTGCGTCCCAGCGCGGCCAACGCAGATGTTTCCACCTCACCCGCTGCCACCAGGCTCATCGGGACCTCCCCATCTCCTCCCACCGGTGCCGTTAGCCTTCTCCTGCCAGCAGGTAGACTTCACCAAGCCCAGCTTGCGCTCCAAAATGGGACGAAATCTTTATTTTCCAGGCGTTTTAGGAGGCAAAGGTGCCCTGCAGTGCCAGGGGAGGGTGGGGGGGATTTGTCATGCAGGCTGGGTGATGCCTTGATAAGGTCAGCTTAGGAATTTGCTCGCCCACGGAAGGAAAATCCCGCAGGTGAAGCGGGCTGGCGATACCTGCTGCTGATGGTGCAGGAGGTGAAGGAGGAGTAGAAACCCCCCCTGGTTTTCCCCTGGTCCAGAAATACAGCGGGCGAGGAGATGCGGCGGGCAGAAGATGGGGACGGGTGGGCTCAGCCCTGGGGAGCGAGTCCTTCCCCCCCTCCTTGTGCCTGCCCTAGAGGGAGGGGCATTACCTTTCTGCTCTGCCTGGGGGGGGATGTTTTTTCCCCCTTTTTTAGCGCATGGACCTAATTACCCAGAGCCATCGCTCAGGTCAGATGAAGCCTCAAAGTCTCTGCGTGTCCAGCTGTTCATTTCTCTGCCAAAAATGAAGCCCAGCGCTGGCGGCTGGTAGTAACCATCGTAAGTCAGCTTAGGTATTTCTGATTTATTATTATTTTAAAAAATTCGGGATGCTTTCAGGTTCCTCGCCTTCCTCTGCTTCCCCCTGTCACTGCAGAGGAATGCTTTAGAGAAGCGTTGGTAGAACTTGAGCTTTGTGTTGCGTGGAAATTGGATGTAGCCACTTGCTTTTCATCAGGATTTAAATACTGATATCATTTTCCTGGTATCGAACACCTTTTAACTTAATTAGAGCAGTTCAGCGCACGCCGAACTTTTTCTTTGCAGCCCGGTGGTTGCATGGGATGGGGATTTGAGGAAAATTAAAAAAAAAAATAAGCTGTTTTTTTTTTTTTTTCTACTAATTCCACTAATTCCTTTTCCTTCCAAGTCTGGAAATGTTACCGGTGAATAACCTGGCGGCGCCTGCGGATGCTGCGTCAAATGTGACCGTCCCCACCGGGCTACGACAGCAGACGCCGGATGCGAGAGGGAGTTTTGCAGGAGGCTGGCGTTTGTTTTTCTCTCTTTTTTTTCTTAACTAATCTGTGTTTACTACAAACCTGCAGCGCTGTTAGAAGATATTTGCGGCTTCCCGGTGGTGGCAAGCAATTTTGGCTTGCGGGGCTAGTATCCCCAGGGCATGCGGTGGCGGTAACCGGGGTGTGTAAGACAAATTTAATCCTAAAAGCGGTTTCGTGCTGGTAGAAGGGCTCTGTTTTATGGTTTTACCATGGAAGTGCCTCTGCTGAAACCAGCCTCGGGGTCTGGCTGCTGCCAACGCTGGTTATAGATGTATGAAAACGCCTGAAAAGCCTGGAAATAAATAGAGGTGGGATGTGGGGCAGCAGGGGGGGGGGCAGGTTAAAAAAAGTTAGGAATGGGGCTCCCCACCGTAGTGACTTGAGGTAGGAGCCGACCCCGAGCTTTTAAGCCTGGCCGTGGGAAGGAGGTTTTAATTTCAGCCTTTTGAATGGTGAGAAATGGCGAGAAATTTTTAAATTGTGAGGTGAGGCTGATTAGGGAAAGAACGAGCTCGCCTTTGTAAAGCTGCCGTGGTTTGAATGGTTAAAACTGCTGGTTTGAATGGTTAAAACTCCTGGTTTTAATGTGGGTTTTTGGGTTTCTTTGTCCAGCTCCCTTCCGTCCATCCCACCAGTGGTACCCCAGGGGGGGGGAAGCCTTATCTCGCCATCCTGCCTCTTCCCCGGCTTGAGGTTCTGGAGGTGATAAACTGTGGTTGTGTTAAACCCAGCCTCAGCCTTCCCCAGGGGGGAGGACAGAGGGACGGCTCAGGGCCGTGCCCGCATTTTAGGAGTTAATTGCATCAGGTAGGGAAAAGGCAGTTTAAGAGCACCTGGTAGGTGTGAAACACCGCCTTTTGTGGCTGTTTGTGCCTGCTGGTGTCCAAAGGAGGTGGTTTTGAGGCCGGGATTACCTGAAAAGCGATGCCATTTACATTTTGATGATGGGAAGATGCTGACTCTGAAAGCTGCTGCTGAATCTCTCCTTCCCTGCTCCCCAGAGGAGGACGAAGCTTTCCAAGGACTGATGCTCCCATGGTACTGAGCCAGGAGCCGTGGTTTCCGGTTAAACTGGGGGTTCGTGCCTTTCCTTTTTGACACCGTCGCTCTTCTGTCGCTCCCTCTGGCCTCGTCCGGTCCCTCGCCGTGTCGGTGCTCTGGGGGTAAACCCCTGCCATGGGAACAGCCTTGCTTATGATCATCGCTCTCACGATTTCAAACTTCGTTTCTTCTTTAGCGCTGAGCGGAAAGGGAAGAGCGGGAGGCGTGTGAGTGGTGGTGAGTTTGGGAATTCCCGGGCAGTTTTGGGGAAAGAGCAGGGTCCTGCGATGCTTTTATTGGAGCAGAAGACTGGAAACCTCTGGAAATTGTTGTTTTTTTTAACCGGGTCTTTTTCCTGAAGAAAAAGATCCTCGCTTCTCTAACACGCTAGTATTATTAACGCACAGATAGCTAAATAGCTAATAAATGATGTTTTGCCAAAAAAAAACCAAACAAACCCTCAACCTGTGGCTTTCCACATGCTCCTGCCACTGTCTCTTTTCTCTGCCCTCCTTCCTTCACAAGAGGAGCAGCAGCAAAACCAAATTGTTTTCGAAAATCATCCTTTCCCCCCTTTATTTCTCTCCCTTCACTTTAGGGTTCAGTCGCTGTCGGACGGACCTGCCCCAGGAAGGGTCTGCACGGGCTCCGCCGGACCCAGGGCTTAATTCCCCAGCTTGGGCAGAATTCCCTTCGCCGGCGCTTCCAGCTGGCAAAGAACCGGCATTTCTAACTCGTGCCATATTTTATTTATTTATTATTTTTTTTTAAGCCTAGATTTTCCCCAGCTGCGGAGAAGGGGGTGTAAATGCTCATAGTAAAAATTTATAGCGCCGTAAGTTTTCCATGTTGCGTTGTAATGCCTCTCGGATCTGCTCCCGGTGGCTCTTCTCCAGCCACCCTGGGCCGGCCTGAAGTGGAAGCTAAAGCAGTTGAGTTTCTTAATCTTCCTCATGCCATATTAAAATGGCTCGTGGCCGGGGTTTTTCTTGATTTATAAAGTTAATTTCACAGGGGGTGTATTAGGAGGGAGCCTTCACCAATGATTACAGGTGTCTCCATACAATAGTCATCTATGTTAAAAGAAAAATCTCTTTCTGGCTCGCTTGTGACCATGCGGGACGTCGCTCAGCCCTTATCTTTTGTAAATGAAACAAGAAATATTTATTTTCAGTATATTCAGCTCCTTGTTTTCCTGGTGTGTTCAGTCCTTTCTCTTCTTTCCTATTTCAGCACGGGAGAAATGGTGTCTCTTCCCCTCCTCCAAACTTAAAACTCCAAACCCAGAGCAAACGTTGGTATAAACCACCAAACGTTGGTATAAACCAGCAAACGCTGGTTTGGGGGAAGCAGGGGATGGGAGAGCGGGAGCTGGGGGACGTGCTGCGGGCCCAGGTACGTGCACACAGCTGCCTTGACCTCGTTTTCTGGCCAACTTGGCTTGGTTTCAACCTTCTGTTTAAATAAGGTGATTGATAGTGATTTTTTCCCCCCTCCTCCTGGGTGTGCTTTAGCCTTTCCTCTTTCCGTGGCTTTTTGGGGGAAGGAGCAGGATTGTCTATTAACTCCCCTGCTTTTTTTTCCTTTTTTTTTT
>VYZM01021327.1:16150-26987 GCA_013398915.1 Dromas ardeola | reverse complement strand
GGGGGTGGGTGGGTGGGTTTGTTGTGCCCGGCGGCGGGCCGGAGCGCCCTCCCTGTGCCTGTCTGTCTGCCCCTGGCGGTGCGGGCCAGACGGGGGCCGGGGCAGCAGGCGAGAGGAACCGGGGACGCCGTCCTCTGCGGTTCAAGGGTTCGTCTTACGGGGAGTGCAAAGGTGGCGCAGCGCCGCCGCGGGAAGGGCAGGATGGCGGCGGTGGGCCGGGGCCCGCGCCGTCCGCAGGCAGGGTCCGGCCGAGGGGCCAGGAAGGCGTTCTCGTATCTCTAGCTAGGCTGGGTCTCTTCATGCCGAGCACCTTAGCGGCAGGCAGACGTTTCACTCCTCCAAGTTACTCTAATCTGCGCGCTTATCAGGCAGGGGGAACCCTCGGTGCGGGGCTGAGGCGCATCCGGCAGCGCGGAGCCGCCCCCACGCTCGGCTTCTCGGGCCGCCGTCTGCTGCCAGCCCCTGCTGAGGCTGCCCTCAACCGCTGCCCCGCATCTGTTTGGTGTCTGTGATAAATGGTGTTGTCTTTCGTACCCACGCAAATATCTCCTGATGCTCAACTTCTAACTAATGGCAGTGGTTTGCCATCACTGGCTAAAACTGCCAGCTGTCTTACAAGAAAGATCAAAATCTCTAGTTGTTTACTGGTGCTTTTCTTGCATAAATTATCCTTATGAAGAATCGAGGTTCAGGATGTTTTTGTGTCTTCTGATAACTGCCTAGGTCATATACAGCTTCTGTCATTGGCACTGAGCAGGAGCGCAGGCCAGATGGTTCAGGCTCCAGAGCTGTGATCCTCCAAGTTGGAATGGTCTCCTGAGCGGTAAGGAGTTGTGCCTCAACGAAATGTCTCATTTCCAAGCCTAGGATTAGGTGATAATTACAGTATTTTGTGTAATTCGAAATGCCCTTTTTTTGGGATGCTGTTTACATGTTAAACTGTATTTTTGTGTGTGTGTGTGTGTGTGTGTGTGTGTGTGTGTGTTGAGGAGTGCCTGGTGGTAGTCATTACATTTGTAACAGCAGCGTTTACATTTTACTAGGTATGAAACTGTGGCAAGAGCTACAAGGGCTGTAACTGTACAAATGAGACTTTGGGTCTATTTTATGTGATGTTTGATAGGAAACTTCTGGATACTGTTCAACACCATGACTGATTGCAGATGTCTTAAGCTGGCTAATTTTTAAAAGAAATTGCTGCAGTTAGTCAAGTTCATAGAAGGCCAAGTGGGGCTTTTGCTGAACCTAATGAGATTCTTGATGACTTTGAAGCTGTGAAATAGAATCTCTGATGTACTGGAAGTAGTAGCTTTTTCATCCTATATAGTCAAAAGGGTGCTTTTGTTTGTTGTAATTAAATTGATTACTTCTAATAACTAATGTTTATTGGAAGGCTTAATTAGTAGTTTAATTTGTTGGAAGTACAGGTGCTCATGAATCAGTGCTGCATTGTCAAGAGTTTTCCCTGAGTTAAATTAAAACAATCAATTTCATTTCAGCATAGATGTGTATGTACCACAGGGAACAATTATTTGGACAAGGCAGTGGCCACAAGTGGTTTAATCAAGTGTTCCTTGCAATCTCTGACTTAATCCAAATTACTTTTCTGCAGTTCACACTTTGTTTTACTGAACAACTGTGATATTTTGGGATATCGTTACCGTTGTCATTACCTTCTTTGGCCTGCTCATGTTTCCTGGTCATGCAGAAAATATTTATAGCTGGAACACAGAAAAAGGTCCTGTTGTGTGTTCTTTCTCTGGCTCTGCTGCTTGCAGAGTGGCATATGAGTCCATCCCTCAGGCTTATCTCTCTCTTTGACCATAAGATCTACACCTGGCAGAAGATGTGATATCACTGAGATAGTGATATAGTAGTGCAGAAGATTAGAAGAATACAGCAATTTCTTTTGCATCTGACAAAGGTGATAGAGAGTTTCTTCATCTCTTTTGTGTCTGACTTTCCTTCTCTCAAAACGACAGAGAATGAGGTGGTATTTTGGAGAGATCAGTGAAGCTCATTTGAATAAAACATTATTAGTATTATTACTTGTGTGTCTCATAAACATGTTTTAACAAAAACAAAGATGGTAACTGACAAAGAAAGCAGTGCTAAAATTGCAGAACAAGTGTAATGAAGGAAAACCAAGTGTTGTCACACATTTGCAATACAAGGAAATTGATATAAAAGTTACTAAACATACTACAAGAAGCGTAATGGTTGGTTAGGCACTTAATTTTAGGGCTTAGAGTTCTGTTTCATTCCTAGTGAGAATTTCTGGTGTTGTTTTTCTGGCTGCTAGTTGAAGAATCAAATTGTTAACTCATTCACATGCCAGAAGAATCTCTTGATCGTTACTGAGAACCTATTGAGAATGTACAATTCCTACCATACTAATGAAGGCTGAATGTACCTTATCCACCAGCTTCACAAAACTTGTCAGAAACTAATAGCTTTTTTTTTTGGTAGAGAAAAAAAAAAAAAGTACTAAACCAGCTTGCACATTACTGTTTGTCGTTGCGTTCTTGTGATGTGAAAAATGCTATGTATTTCTATAAGTACAGCTTTGCCATACATTTGCCCTTTAAGTGCAACCTAAAATATTGGATAGGTAGTCTGAGGAGACCAGCTCCAGTGCAGCTAAGTCCGCACCTAGGGAAGGGAATCGCGGCAAAAAGGGCCGGCAGAGGGCTCTTTTCGGGGCTTTTTGAAGCTGGGAAAAGCGGCTAGCCTGTGCTGGAAACTGGCAGCTTGTGGGTGGGTTGCTGAGGAGGTGTGGGCGGAGCCAGCACCACCGGCGGCAGACCTAAACAAGGCATACTCGCTGGGACCACTCCCTCCCTCCCTCATAAAAGAAGCCTTTCAGAAGCGTAGCGACTAAGTCACTGCACACTGAGTAAGCAAGCAGCGAGTGGGCGTCACCCAGGGCAAGACGTTTCACTCCTCCGACAAGGGCAGGCTCCCGGGGTGGGCGAACAGGCCGCGGCACGACTGTCAGGCCGCAGCAGTTTGAACACTGAGAGACTGCCAACTCGTCCAGGAAACCTGCCTGGCCAGAATCGGAGCAGCAGATCTCGGTGTACAGGGAGGTTTCTCGAGGTTTTCCTGAGGCAGGGAGACGCCAGGGGAGTGGAGAGACTCGTCCAGAGCCAGCAGCTCTCGAGAGAGACCCGAATGAGGCATGGGCCTTGCCAGGGCAATCGTGACGACACCCACACCCTTCAAAGAAACCTCAGGGAGCTCACAGGGTGGGCAAACAGTACGTGGGCATCAGCCAGCGTGGAGTGTAGCAGGGTGTGGGGAAGGGCATGCAGGAAGGAACTGAAGCTCTGCCAGCTCAACAGGTGAGTCCTCTTGGTGGTCATCACCCTCTTGGAAGGAGCTTAGCTATGGTCTCCACCTGGCAGAAGGTCATGCTTTCAACCTCAGCCACAATGGATGTGTGAACCCAGACAGAGCTGCCACAGAAACATACAGCCGTCCAGGTCACAGGCTGCAGCGAGTGCAGGAGCCTTTCACTGCTAACGGGTGGCAGCTATGAGAACTGCTGTGTGCATTGTGAACAGGTGAACGATCTGCTCAGCCTAGTGGCAGAGCTGCGAGAGGAAGTTAAATGGTTAAAGGAGCATTAGGGAGGCTGACCAAGAAATAGACTGGTGGAGCTAGTCTTCTGCTTGTCTTGAAAGAGAAATGGGAGCACCTATCAGAAAGTAACCAGGATGAAGGGGCCTCTGTATCCTGCCCCTGTCAGGCAGAAGCCTAAATGAAAAGAGTGAATGGAGGTTAAGTTCATGGTTGGGGCAGCAGGCAAACTCCCTCCTTGTCCCGTCCCCCCCAGTACCTCCTGGTACAGATGTTTGGTTCTGGTTGAGGAAGGCCAGTCAAATGAGGATGTGGATGGTGGGCAGTCTACACCAGAGATGTCTCCACAGTCGGAAAGGCATACTGCCTGTATCATGACTGCATCCACAAGGAAGAAAAGGAGGGTTATAGTTGTTGGTAACTCCATCCTGAGGGCAACCGAGGGTCCAGTATGCCTCCTCATAGGGAAGTCTGCTGTCTTCCTGGAGCCCAGGTTAAGGACATCACCAGGAAACTTCCTAGCTTGATACAGTCCTCAGACTATTACCCATTATTGATCTTCCATGTAGATGGAGTGGAAGCTGCGACTTGTAGTCCAAAAGCAATCAAAGTGGACTTTGGGGCCTTGGGAGGGTTGGTGAGGGAATCTGGGGTATAGGTTATTTTTTCCTCACGCGGTCTGGTTGCAGGCAGTGACATTGGAAGGAACAGATGAATCCAGTCTATTAATACATGGCACATGGAGGACAGGGAGGTGACTCGAGACAGCCAGCATGGCTTTACTAAGGACAAATCCTGCCTGACCAACCTAGTGGCTTTCTACAATAGAGTGACTGCATCAGTGGACAAGGGAAGAGCAATGGATATCATCTGTCTGGACTTCTGCAAGGCCTTTGACGCAGTCCCCCACAACATCCTTCTCTCTAAGTTGGAGAGATACAGATTTGATGGGTGCACTGTTCGGTGGATAAGTAACTAGCTGGATGGTCGCATCCAGATGGTATAGTGAATGGCTCGATGTCCAGATGGAGAGGGGTGACAAGTGGTGTCCCTCAGGGATCTGTACTGGGACCAGTGCTATTCAGTATCTTCATCAATGATTTAGACAGTGGGATCAAGTGCACCCTCAGCAAGTTTGCAGATGACATCAAGCTGAGTGATGCGGTCGACAGGCCAGAGGGACAGGATGTCATCCAGAGGGACCTGGACAAGCTAGAGAGGTGGGCCTGAGCAAACCTTATGAAGTTCAACAAGGCCAAGTGCAAGGTCCTACACCTGGGTCGTGACAATCCTCATTATCAATACAGGCTGGGGGATGATGTGATAGAGAGCAGCCCTGTGGAAAAGGACTTGGGGATACTGGTGGATGAAAAGCTGGACACGAGCCAACAATGTGCACTCACAGCCCAGAAGGCCAATTACATTCTGGGTTGCATCAAAAGAAGCATGGCCAGCAGATCGAGAGAGGTAATTCTCCCCCTCCAGTGTGCTCTCCTGAGACCCCACCTGGAGTACTGTGTCCAGCTCTGGAGCCCTCAGCACAAGAAGGACAAGGACCTGTTGGAGCGGGTCCAGAGGAGGGCCACAAGGATGATCCGAGGGCTGGAGCACCTCTCCTACAAAGACAGGCTGAGAGAGTTGGGGTTGTTCAGCCTGGAGAAGAGAAGGCTGCGGGGAGACCTTATAGTGGCCTTCCAGTACCCGAAGGGGGCCTACAAGAAAGCTGGGGGGGGGCTGTTTGCAAGGGCATGTCGCGATAGGACGAGGGGCAATGGTTTTAAACTAGAGCAGGGTAGGTTTAGATTTGACTTTAAGAAGAAGTTCTTTACAATGAGGGTGGTGAGACACTTAGAACAGGTTGCCCAGAGAGGTGGTGGAGGATCTCCATCCCTGGAGACATTCAAGGCCAGGCTTGATGAGGCTCTGAGCAATCTGGTCTAATTGAAGATGTCCCTGCTTACTGCAGGGGGGTCGAACTAGATGGGTTTTAAAGGTCCCTTCCAACCCAAAACATTCTATGATTCCCAGTACTTATGTACCTGTTGCTGATGGTTTAAGAATTAAAATGAATTGCTTGAGTGAAATAGCAATTCCTGTTGTTTATCGTTAAGAAATATTAGGCCTTTTTAGCACTGCAGTGGCTTGATAGGCTAAGACTGACCAGCAACGAGGAAGTGAAGCCTAGAAAAGAACCACCTTTGCAGGTCAAGTTAAACTCAGCTCGTGTGCCTTCCATACAGAGGGCTCAAGTACAGGACTGAAAGTAACCAGAAGTTACCAGATCTTAACAACTACACACCTGAGCTGTTGCTGAAGAACCTTCTCTTGGAAAAATCCCTCTTGATGGAGACTCTCCAACCATGAAGGAAGATGTGTGTGATAGGAGAGGTGCGGGAGAGGGAGTGAGTTAGCACTTCAGGCTTTTTTTGTTGTTCTTGGGTGGTTTTTTGATGGTGTGGGTTTTTTGGTTTTGTGGTGGTGGTTTTTTTTTTTTCCCCCCAGCTTGCCTTAGTACCTTTGTGGCTGGAAGGCCAGGTGACTGTACAGCCTCTCTGATAGTTCAGTCCCTGCTTAATTGTTTCTTACACTGTAGGCCTATAACAAGGATTTGCATGTAAGTATTTGCAGGTATTTAGCAGCAAATTATTTTAGTGAGAGGTAGAGAATAAGGTGGGGGGAAGCAAGCATCCTGGAAACGTCAAAGCTATTAAAGTTTTGTCAGGCCAATGTCCCCAAAGTGAGGCCTGCTATTTGGTGATGAAGGAAAACAGAGTTTCAGAAAAACAGCCTGGAAGATGATATTTTGCAGCTGGGGATAGAGCAGTCTGCTACCCTGCTTCTTGCAACACCCCTAGCACTCTGACAGGAGCGTACTTTATTGTATTCCTTTTGGCTTTTAAAATTAATCCTTTAGTGCAGTGCTTGGAATGGCAGAATAAACATAATAAGCTACATCTGATAAATGAGAGAGTGAGGAGGTTTTCTTACTGTCTTTGTGGCAGTGTGTGGGAGTCTGCAGTGATAATGGTAATGCACTTTGTGCACGTAAGTGTCCCCTCTCCCTTTTTTCCCCACTTGATTTGGTAGTCTCCTGTATTAATATATTTCACCATGTAACTGTGCTTTTAAAGTTGCCTTTTTTTTTGCATAGTTAAAAAATATAACTGGACTTGCCCACTCAGAATTTCTTAAGTTCAGGAAGGGTGTATAGCTGTTCTGTGCTTGATGTATTAAAGGCAGAATTTCCATAGCCTGCAGGGTCTGTTGTAGTGATCTGCCAGTGATAGGAAATTAACATTGCCTTGCTTCACAAGGACTAGGTGTTCACCTTTCTTTTTTTCTTTTTCTTTTTTTTTCCTGCTCATGCTACTATCTAATTACCTTGCGGGTATGGACCTGTGTGATAACAGAATTGAGATAATTAATTGCTTGAGGCATAAAGTGACAGGTTGATTTGCAGTAATCTGATGGACAGGTGTTGTGATACAGCCTGCTTCCAGTGCACCTCCACTGGAAAAGACCTGATGAAATTAAGCATCCTAGGAGACAGAGGAAGGGAAGCTGCTGTTATGTCTTTGTAGCTCCTTAAGCTATATAGACACACTCTTAGCTTTGGGGATGGCAGAAAGAGGATCTTAATCCATTTAGGAATGCATATATTTGATTTTGGGGAATGAGAAAGAGAATAGTGGTGTATGGAGAGCACTCTATTAGGTTTACATGTTCAGGAGGCACTTCTGGAGGTTAGCTGTTTTATTTAATCTGTCATTCTTGCATTGATTTACTGAATGACAAATGTGGTGCTTTTAAGCCTGAACCACAAAAACAAACAAAAAAAACGTAGAGTTGAGGTCATCTTTTTTCCTCACAGTTTGTCGAAAGCTGTATGCCTGTGGACAGAGTGAAAAAGTAAGTGATCATGAATTCAACCTGCAGACTTAAGTTTTTACTTTCAATTAAAATGCTGTTCTTGAAGGAGGTAATTTTTGTTGGGTAAACTGTGGAATCCTGCAATGCAAATGCACTTGTAGTTCTTCCTTGTGTTGAAAAAAAATCATTAGACCATATATAAAACTTTGAACGTGCCATCCTGCCCTCTAGTCCCTTGTCTACCATTCTCAATCTGTTTATTTTGTAAGCTCTTTCCCACTGATCAATAGAAGTAGTGTATTTACAGCTGTCTTAGTAAAATAGGTTGGCTTCCTTTTTCCATAGGTCTTTCTATACTTACCCTTTTTCTGCAGCTAGTACTACTAAAATTTATTTGAGAAGGTAAGGTGAAAAAAGAAGCCACTAGGGTGTAATTCAATGAGGGCTGTTTACATTTGCATAATATTGTCTTGTTGGATATGAGGGTCTCTGCAGAAATATTTCCTCTAGGAGTGTTTGTTTTTTTTTTTGCACCAATAAAAAAACCTAAGCATGTTGCACTTTCTGTCTTTCAGCATGAATATATCGCAGACAAAAACTTCAGGTTTTTGCAAGTTGTCTTGGTTGCCAAATTCGGACACTTTTGTGTCCTAATCACCCATATTCATCCCCATTAATACATTCGAGGCTTTTTTCTGCCCTCGTGTTTCTGTTTTAGTGGTTGAGCAGGTGGCTGCAGTTGAAAGTAGCCCAGGGGACACTTCCATCTGGCTTGCCACCTTTTCTCTGGAGGGGATGAGGAGGGCCCGGACAGCTGTGCTACATTCTGCACCTCCTTCCAGCGTACTGGTCAGTGTCAGGTTGCTGATACTGCTTCTTGTCCTTGCAGAAGTGTCTGTCTCCTCTTCCTTCTGTCCTCTGGCAGCTACAATGTCAGTAGCTCAGTCCTCTGTGCTGGCTAGCATAAGTCCTCCTGTTTCAGGGCAGCAGCTGGATTTGTAGTGGCCAGTGGAGATGACTTGATGCTGTCAAGTTGGTAGTTGTGAGGGTGGGGGCAATTACGGGGATCCCACTGGGAAGAAGGGAGAGGGAAGAGTTGGTTTTCAGATCTGAGACTGGTCCATTGTAGTAGATAATCCAGTATTCATGGAGCCAAGGAGAGACAGATACTGTCGCACTGTGTTTGGGGTGCTTATCTGCAAAGGAGAGCAGGAGCTTCAACCTGAGCTTTCCACATCACAGGAGAGCGTACTGGCTTAGAGGTCCTATGGCCTTCCGTCTTTGTATGCTGTGAATGCAGACTCTCCCCTTCGCACTTTGATACTTTAGTACGAAGTACCAGGAGAGACTGAGAGGTGCTCTGGCCAGACGCAGCTCAAGCATTCCTGGCTGTTTGATACCAACCACAAGCTAATGGATTACTCAATTAGGAGTTTCTTCTGAAGATGGGGTGGTTTGTAACGTGTAGCGCGCTCACTGTTAGGCTCAGTACCACATCATGGGCACCCTTTTGCCCTTCCTGGGGCTAGTGAAAAGGGAGACATGATCTGTGTTCAGCAGCCTTACGTGATTTTTCCCCAAGTAGTAACGGAATTAGTCACGGAAACACAACTTGTGTGCATCCAGGCTTTTGTTTTTTCTAGCTTTAATGATTAATAGGTGACAGTGGCTTGTTACAAGATGGTTTCCTGGAAGTTAGTGTCCTGACAATAGTAACTATGAGAGCAAAGAATATCTTTGTGGGTATTGTGTGCTTGTATGTCTGGGAACATGTTATTTCCTGAACATATGCGTTAGGTTTTGTTTACCTGGTCTGTCAGAGCCTTTCTGTAGTGTTTGCAATCCAAATGTAATTTTTAACAAATTGTTGGCATTGTACTTTTACCAGGTTATGGCTAATTTGCTGTCTGTCTGTCTGTCTGTCCATCCATCTATCCATCTATCCATCTATCCATCTATCCATCTATCCATCTATCCATCTATCTATATATCTATCTATCTATATGTGGAGAAATTCCAGCTGCCTGAATTTCAGTAACAAACTGTTCCCTTTGAGTTTGATGAAGCGGTTATTGTCTGATTTCTAGTTCATAAACAAACAGCCTGTTGCTATGGTCAAGAAGTGAGAGCCTGAAACCTGACTAGTTCTGTGGTTAAATTAATTGCTGTTGATTTTAGTGTGTAATCAATTTAATTTGTGTTTGAAAAAACTCTGAAAACACTTCCTTATGAACACAAGGTATCTCACTTATTTTTAATAAGCCTTTCCTGAAGTGTGCTATCTTTTTCGCAGTCATTCACTTATTCTTGCAGCTATCGGCAACTCTCGGCATTAAGAATTATTTTCAGTTGAGACAGATCTGATTTGGAAGATGAAAAGTCAAGTACAATTCATAATTGTTATGATTATTCATAATTGTTATAAATACTATTATTGCAGCTTCTGGGAAACCTGGCATTGCCAGTGACAGTTTCGATAGGTTAGGGTATTTAAGATCAAACTCTGGGGAGGGCGTACGTTTTTAGTAGTAGACTGGATTCTAAGTGATAAATTTTTGATTAGTAGATGTCAGTCAAAACACTGGGCTTGTTATTAGTCTGTTTCTTAAATTTCCTCTCTGCTTTCTCCTATCTAGTCCAAATACTGGATTTTCTTTTTTTAAGCATCTAAAAAAACTGCTATTCTGTCTTAGCTGCTCTTGCTCTTTGGTTATGGTCTGTTGAAAGCAAAATTGTATTTTTTGAATATCAGCAACAGACCTGTTTTAGAAATGCATCTTCAGTCTGTAAGTAAAATATGACAAGTAAATATTGGCAAGTCTCATACACATTCTTTACAAGTTACTACTCTGGAAAGAAGTGACTGACAATAATTCTGTAGTCTTTTTCAAAAAAGAGTCCCATGTTTTTTGCTTTTTGTAATCTTGCAGGTGTTCCCTTTCAGCAGATACTGAGCAGTGGCCTTGCTGCAGCTTGAATCCAGCTGTCCTGCATTATTTGGAGAGCTTTTCATGTTCTGCAGTATTTTTATGGGTGCTAATATTCCTTTACTTGTCTTACTTCTTTCTGTCTTATATGCCGTGGTTACTTAAAATATTTTGGAGCTATCCTGTCACTCCTTTGCCTGCTGTACAAAAGCATACTTAAGTGTGTAGTCTTGAATGTTAAGATTTGTCTGTCTATATTAAATTACGTATGTGTTTCAAGATGCTTAATGATGGGGCAGGGGAAGAAATAGGCTTAAATCTGGCTGGAAACTTAATTTTCTTCTGTAGAGTTCTTCCTTTTGAGGCTTAAAAATTTTGCGTTTTCTGTTCAATATTGTGCTTTTACTTCTGTGCTGCTTCATGGGATATGCTTCATTTGTGATTCCCCCCCCCCCCCG
>VYZM01021327.1:0-10188 GCA_013398915.1 Dromas ardeola | reverse complement strand
TTTCTCGTTGTAGTGAAGTATTTTTGGAATTTGCCCTGTCAGTTAGTAATGTTTCACTAATTAAAGCAACCCTTTGTTTAAACCAGGCTGATAACAGTTCATCTGGAGAGTTGGCTGGTGGACAAACCGAGGTATGTTCATTCCTCAGCAATTCAACCCATTTTGTATGCTGATGTTTCTGAAGTAATGCTTTTAACTTGTAAGAAAGTAATCACATCTGTGAATTCCTTGTGGTTTCTGTGCTGCTGAGGGTTGCAGCCTATAAACAATTTTATTGCCTTAAGCCTTGTGTGTAATGAAAATTAACAAATAAAACAAGCATACAGGCACTAGACTCTTTAAAGCTGTAGGCATCAGGTTTGTTTGAATGGCAAAATTAAGGGATTATAAATTTTTGCTGAAAGAGTGTTAGCAAGAGGCAGTTCTTCTTTCTTTCTCTTGTTCCCTTTTTCTTGTGTATGCTCTTGCTCAGGATAACAGTGTATGTTCTGATTGTGGTTTGGCCAATAAGGTTTTATGTGTTTGTGGAAAAGTGGGTTCTCCTTCTGAAATTGTACATTTGCTGTAAAGGAGAGGGAAAGGGCTACATTGATATATAGTATCAGGTTGAACAACAAAAATAGGCTGAAAATTTTACAGATTTTCCTGCCCTGAACTGCATTATATGAAGAAAGCCACATAATACTAAAAAGCCTACATACAAATCTTGAATAGCTAACTGTATGCTTGCAGGTTGTATTTGCCTGGTGCTGTGGTATCACTGGTTGCTCATTGTTGCTTGGTTTTGTCAAATGGCTAGCTGCTTGTAAAGAAGCCTATTTAGCCAGATTAAAGATCTTGAGAGAGTAAAACTTCTGATTGTCTTGGCATTTTGAGTGAAATCTGTTGAGTGATGAATACCTGCTGACTAATACTTTTTGGCTAGGCTGAGACTTGGTAGCTTTCTTTTGAAAGATTACATCTTCTTGTTTAATAGACGTTCAGAGGTACACCTCAAGTCTTGAAAAAACAGTATTTCTGTTTTCTCTTCATGACACTTACAAAAATACCAGCCTGCAGATTTGCCTTGTCAGGAGATATGCAAACAAACATGTCCAGGCAGTGAAGATACTTCAGAAGTTTTATTTGATTTCAGTAGCAATATCGATATGCCACATGATGTGCAATGAAAACCATAATGGAACAATTAGACATCAGAACCAGGGTGAGCCTTTGGAATGAGTATACTCTAGTGTCACTTGTATTTTGTTGTACATTCCTATGAAATTATTTCAGGTTTTGGCAAGTGTGCCATGGGACTGTTCCTTTTGTAAATTTCTGTGATCTAGAAATTTGCTTTGTTTGAAGAATCTGTTTTCTTTTTTTTCTGTGTGGCAGAGAGAGCAGTAACTGTTGTGATAATGAATTAGATCCTCTAAAAGTGCAAGAAAAGAAATTTAAGCTACAATAGAGTAAAAATTACAAATGCTTCAAAGGAAACTGTCATTATTCTGAGAGAAGGGGGAGAGAATGGAGTACTTTTCCAGTACGCTAATATGAAAGTACCCTTGGTGCAACAGTCAAGAGAATGGAAACTGAAGAATCCTGATGATACTGATGAGATGGGGGAGTATTTGATAAGAACAGTAAGGATTTGTGGAGTTTTCTAGTCGTTAGAGGAAATATTCAGGGTTTAAAATGGATTCTTTGGGCCCTTAAAAAGAATCATGAAAGTCAAGTTCAACATATGTTTTAGTGAGTTTTTCTTTACTCACTGTGATAAAAGATCCTGATTTCAGTGCCAGTGAAATACTAAGGTAGTTATTTGGAAATTTAAAGTGAATAGTTGTTTGAGCTACAAGGAAGGAGCAGGTCAATTGAGTTAAGTAACAGTTGTGTTTTATGTAATTGTTTTTCTCAATGCAATAGTTTAAATATTTGTTCTTGGGTGAGTGAGCAAGTTAATCAGCTACAGAGCAGGCACTGTATAATAACTTTATAAATGTCTATTGTGTTTGATATCCATTTCCATGAGAGCTTTTGTTCTTGTAGCTGAATGAGATCCTTGTGCTTAAGCTATTTTACCTTATCCTGATTCATTTGCATGGCAGAGGAGAGGAACTGAAGTTCCAGGCCTCAGGCCAGTAGCAATAAATCTTTTCCTGGCTGGCTGGAAGCACACAGGGCTCCCAGTTAGTAGCAGCCTGCACTAGTCGGTGACCAGAATTGATGTCATTTGTCAAGATGGCTATTTTCTTGTATTCCTACTAGAGGTTAATGTTTGAATGAGAATAGCTAAATGGGAAAGGTGGAGACCATTTGGATGGGCAGGCAAGGGTGTTATCCTATCTCCAGGCTGTAACTGAAGTAACTTTGAAAATGGTTACAATAATACGGTGAAGGTAAAGGTAACTTAATTCAAATTTTTAGGTATGAAAATTTGCTGTTTGGCAGAAGTAGGTATAATTGTAAAGATTAGCTTGCTATAGACACATTGTTTTACTGTAATGTGGTATGCTTTGCTGTTGAATTTTTCTTATTCTCAGAGCTGCAGGCCAAACATCAGCATGTATATGTGAATTGAACATTATATAATTTAATACATTTACTGTGAGTTCCTCTTTCAAATAAAGGCAAAGCGTGAATCTGACACGGCAAGTGCTTTCTCTTTCTGTATGGCAAAATGTGACAGCATTTTGTGCTAGGAAAGTCTGCCAGAGCCTGTTTTCCATAGTACTGATTTTGGCACTGGAGTGGGAAGGATGATTAGAGCTGGAAGCAGTGTGAGGGTCAGAAGACAAGCCTTATTTTGCTGTTTGCCACAGCGAGCAATGTACCTGTTGTCATCAGCCTAACCCTGATTTCTCCTTAGCGTTTTTTAAATAGTTGTGCAAAATGAAAGTGTTGTTGTATTATGAATGATAGTTCTAACCAGGAAGTTTTGACACTGTTGCTTGGGGTGTTTTTTTGCTTTTTGTGCGTGGTTCATGTTCTTCAGTAAAAATACAAACCTACTTAGTACTAGCCTTTGCTTTCTCAAAGTTTCCTCTGATTTGCCTGTTAGGGCTTAGGTGAGTGCAGACTTTGTACAGTATCATCTGTGGTTAGTAGCATTAAGGGAATATGATTGAGACTTTCTGATTCAGTATACTATTATCGCATGATAAACACTTAAAGGGATGTTTTCAGAGTGTTTGGTACAACTGATCTTGTACTATCAGAGGAAAATAAATAGGAGTGCAAAATCTACAGTTGCAAGTAGAGTGTTTTTCATCAGCGTGTGTTCCCATAGACTTATCTGACAAGACCACACAGGAACACTGGGGAAAAATACAAAAAAAAATGGCTAACCACAAGTTGTCTGCTGTCTGATGAAGGTAATGAAATCACATCTTGGAGCAGGATTGTTGAGTAAACATTTCTGATTTTTTGGAGTGGCACTTACATTATCCTATGAAAAATTTTTATAGAAATCTGTGTAATAATAGTTTGGTTCTGTTTCCTGAAAAAGGTTTGTTATAACTTAATGGGAAAAAAATGGCAAAGCTTCAGTAAAATAGCAGCAAAAAAGTGAAACTAGATGTTATGAAGGAAATGAAGTTCTACCCAAAAATGCACAGTGAAGATTTTAATGTTCCACATTGGGTTCTCCCCCACTTCTTAAATTCCTGAATACAAAATTTTGTAAGCCAAAATTTTTGGATCCTCAGGTTTAATGAAGTGCAGAAAATGTGCCTATTCCAAGTTGTTATATAAAGATACTGTTTTAGATTACTCATTGGAACAGTCTTAACTGTATGAAGTAAGATAACTTCATAAAATGAAGAAATAATTAAGGACGTAATTCCACACATGCAAAGTGCCGTTTTCTAGATGAATTACTATCATTAGTGCAGATGGTAATCTGGATGGGATTGCAAGTTAAAATGGAGCTGTTTACATACTGAACTAGGAGTGTTTGTAATACCGTTGCATCTGGCCTAGGAGAATAAATTGAAGTAGGTACTTTGGGTGGGGAGCATAGGTGTTGGGTGAAGATGTTCTGGCCACAGATGCTGGTCTGCACTCTGTTCCCTGCTTAGTGTAACTAGCTTTCAAAATATAGTGGCCAGGTAGACTTCATGCAGTCATTAATACTGTCTGTATCAGTAGGCCCACACTGATAGCCTGGGTTGAAATAAAGTAGTTAAATAAGGATGCGTGTGGGGAGAGGAGGAAACTGAGCTGAGGTTGCCATTTTCCCATCCTATTGAATCACCTTTAATGAGATTTCACTGCAGACTTGGAAAGCATGTTATTTTTTACTTTTTGAAGATGTAAGATAGTGATGTTACAGAAGGCAGATCCTGATCGACAGTCATGGTTTCAGGTGGGATGGAGTTAACTTTCTTGCTGGCAGTTGGTGTGGGGCTATGTTTTGGATTCAGGATGAGAGCGGTGTTGATAGCACACTGATGTTTTTGGTTGTTGCTAAGCAGTAAAGGCCTTTTCTGCTCCTCATACTGTGCCACCAGTGAGTAGACTGGGAGTGCACAAAAAGTGGGGAGGAGACACAGCCGGGGCAGCTGACTCCAGCTGATAAAGGGCTATTCCATACCATATGACATATAAAAAGAAGAGGGAAGGGAGGGATGTTTGGAGGGATGGGTGTTTGTCTTCCCAAGTAATCAATATGCATGATGGAGCCCTGCGGAAAGGTGATGGCTGAACACCTGCCTGCTGATGGGAAGCAGTGAATGAATTCCTTTTTTTGCTTTGCTTGCATGCATGGCTTTTGCTCTACCTATTAAACTGTCTTTGTCTCAACCCACAAGTTTTTTTTTCTCACTTCTGCTTTCCAATTCTCCCCCCATCCTGGCTGGGGGGAGTGAGAGAGCAGCTGCGTAGTCCTAGCTGCTGGCTGGAGTTAAACCATGACACCCTGATATATGCGCTTTCAGTGCATATGCTTCCTTAGTACAGCAGCTGCTAAATGCACATGTATATGAAGTGTGCGACTATCAGCTTTCTTACCTCTGTGTATTTCTAGCCTGGATGTTGGCTTTCTCTGGAGGACAGGGGGGAACAAAAGATACATCTGAGAGGTAGCAGTGCTGACAACAGAATACCTGCATAAACTTAGTGCCAAAGTGATTATGTATTAGTGTGGCACACCTGCCTCAAAGCAGGATTGTGAGGGGAAGAGGGAAAGCTCAAGCTGTGTAGCAAAATATTCTATGTGAAATTGCTAACATTATTCACTGCATTAATATTAATAATATTTCTTCCATTTCTCAGTGACTGATTTAATGACATGCATCTTCATCCCTCTCAGCTGTTTTTTCTGGTCAGTGTTCTGGCATGCTGCTGCTGCTGTCTGTCCTTGTTCTAGCCTGGGTCTGACCTCTTCTTTCACTTCTGCTCTCCCTTTCTCCACTTGCTTTGGAGATTTTTGGTAACTTTCCTGGTTGGTTTTTTTGGTGTTTATGTTTGGTGGGGTTTTTTTTTGTGTATGTGTGTTGTGGTGGTTTTTTTGGTGTGGTTTTTTTTTTGATACCTACTTAATTCTTACCGCACCAGAAATTGTTTATTATGAGACATAACTCTTGGGGTAGCTCTTTGGTATTTGGCCTTGTAACTAACTGCGTCATGTCATAGAAGGATTAGGTTGTACATTGCTGCAGTGGTTTGTGCATTTGCTGCTTTTGTAAACAGGTTCATTAGGGACTATCAAGACAGAGGGAGGAAATCTGCATAGAACCATGTACTTTGATGTTTTTGTGTACCTGCAAGAATTCATCTGCAGTGGGAAGAGATTTGATGAGAGATTCTAGGTGAAGATGGTTTCAAAAAGAAATAAAATTTAACTGTCAGCATTCTAAAGGTAGATACCTGATGTCTCTGAATTTTTACTTTTGTTATGCCCTTCAACTTTTATTTTTTTTCTGTGAGCTGAAGATAAACCAGGTATATTCAGAAATAGCCTTTTCCCCCCCTGTTATTTAAAGACGTGAATTCTAATCTTCAGATGTCTAGCTCTTCCAATCTTCATGTAATAAAAGCAGTGTTGTAGCCTCAGAGATGTCAAGGCAGTTCATTTAACAAAAAAAGAAAAAAGCCATTGACAAACACTGAGCTTTCATGATGCACATAGTCCATTGCTGCTTTCAGGCATTTTCCTTTGTACGGTATTTTCCCACACAGAACAAAGTGTTGGTTTGCCAATGAGATGAGGATGAAAAAGACAAGTTTCCCAGTGTCTGGAGTAATGATTGTCTTAATGGATTTTCCATCTGTCTCCTAATTGCTTTTCCCCCAATACAGATTCATGTGCAGTGGAGAAATGAAGGTGTTGAGGGAAAAAAAAAACCGCAAAGAACTGATGAAATGGAAAAATGTGAGAGCTGCTGGTATTTTACATTATGAATCGGGAGTGACCACAAGCTCCCCTGTTTGTTCCTGCTGGGAGGAGAGGGGATGAATCACTGCTCTTTACAGGCAACTGCCTCCTAGGGATATTGGGATGAAGGAGAGCAGTGAGGATTTGGCCGGAGAAAGGCAGCCTTCTTGCCTTTCTCCAGCAGGTGTGCTGCTGTGCCTGCATCCTGCTGGAAGGAGTGTCGAGCCTGCTAATAGGCATGCATTCAGACCCCCTTGGGCACTGTTTTTCTTCAATGAGTGTCACCCACCTCCAGGCAGACCTGGACCTATAGTTTCCTGGACTGAAATGTCAGCCAGATCATAAGGGGAAGGACTTGAAACTGTCTGGCAAAACAGCAAATATGAAAAAGTTCCTGTCTGTTATTTAAAGTTTGAGGTGGCCAACCTCAAACTTTAAAGTGGGGAGAGAGATTTATCTGTTGATAAGTTTTTTCCAACACTCTACTCTTATGTTACCTCTGCATCCTGTGGAAACCATCTTTCAAAGAAAGCTGATATTGCTTTGTCTCAAGAATTTAAAACTTTGAGAAGAGTACATGCAACTCGGTATCTAGATGAAGGACATCCTCCAAGATGCACTGTCTACAAATGACAAATGTAAATATATGTGGCATGAAAGAACAACACGTGAGGCTTAGGTCTGGTCTTTTGTTAGGGAGCAGTGAAGTTACTGTTATGTTCAGTCATGGCTCCCACTGGATGGGGTCACTGGGTAGGGTGACTGAGGCTGCAGACCCCTGTTCCAGAACCCTGTGGCAGACGAGGTTTGTGATGCTGCTTCTTTATTGCATCTTTTCACTGCCTTGTGTCTGTCTGTCTTGTTAGCATTTTAGTTCAGAGCTGTAAGTGAGAGAACTAAGGTGAAAAGCTTTGTGTGTGAGTGCCAGTACAATTTTTCTTTCAGCTCATGACCAATACATTTTTTCCTGGCAACTGGAATTAGAAGCAACTATACCTGGAAATCTAGATCTAGGCTAGATTGTGCTAGGCTGTGGAACAAATCTATCCTTTCCTTTTCAGTTGTTAACTTGAAACTTTGAAACATTATATATCAGGTCCCAGCATGTATAAAAGCATATGGTAGGGGAGCATGTCCAGAAAGGAATGACTGAAATGGTCAAGGGGAATCTCAGCTGCTTTTTGGAAAGAGACGGAAAAGACTGGGACTCTTCATCTTGGAAAATGGAAAGTTTAGAGGGAATATGATCGAGGTTTTACAAAAACATAAAGATGGTGGGTAGGTTGAACTAGGCAGAACTAGTCATGCAGTCCCACAGTGCAGAAAGTAATAAGTGTCAGAACTGGTGGGAGTTTACTTTAAAACAAACAAATGAAGGTACTTTAAACAAGGGAGAGTATGAGCTTCTGAACTTGCTGCCACAGAAGGTCGTGGGGCAGACAGTACCAGTATGTTCAAACCAGAGTTTGTCAAAATTAGTGGCAAACAGGTCCGTTAACAGATACTAAGGAGATGGGTCACGGATGGACCTTCCCTGGTGCAGCAGGACCATGGAGGGAGTGGGACACAGATGGGGCAGGGCTGGCTTACTTCAACACAGCAGTGAAGTGCTTGGATAGATGAGATGGATGTTGTGGTGACCCAGTAAGGCATACCTTATGTTTTGAGACATACTTTCTCCAACTGGCTGTTGATGCACTGAGTAAACCTCGAATCTTGGTGCTTTGCACATCTCTGAACTCTTTCTTTAAATCTATGTGAGTCCTGTAAGGTCATTTGGACAGAAACTTCCTTTTCAGTTTTGTTTTGGAAAAGTGTGTGTCTTTGAAACCCTGGTACCTAGGCACAGCTTCTTACTAAAACAATGACAACCCCTGATTTCTTTTGTCTAAGAAACTACAAAGGCGTCTGCTACTTAAAATTATAGCATTAAATATTTTAAATAAGGGGAAAACAAGTACGCTTTTTCTGTCGGTTTTTTATTATTCTTTGGCCACTTATGCTCATACAGTAAGGTAATTTTGTACTACCAAATCATAGGTTTTTTTTCCCTCTCGACAACAACTTTACTCAGTTGGTTCAGTAAGACACTTTTTTTTTTCTCGCAAACTTCTCCATGTGCCCTCGCTTGGGTTACAAGTCAGGAGTAGACTCCACCTGCTAGGTCAAGGTGCATGATCCTAAGTCAGATCTCTCTTCTCTAGCTTGGCCTGCTTGTCCGTCTTTCTGTGAATGTGAGTGAAACAGACAGAAATGCCTTATTTCAGTCTGTATAAAAATCCATTGGTGTTCATTTTTTTTGCCACTGTCCTGTATTCTTGTCATGTAGCATGGGCTCTGCAAAACTTATATATTCACTGGTGGTAGCTATGTATGTACTTAAATGTGTGTGATATATTCAGTTAATGCCATTTGGCTAAAATACTGTGCTACTTTAGAAGCAATAGTATGTTTTCCAAGAAATTACTCTCATATGGAAAAGCTGCAGAGAATCTCACGTATTGTAGTGTTTGCTATTTCTGGTAAATTCTTCATTGTATATTCATCTTGTCCTTGTGTGAGTGAGATGTTTGACATAATCACTTTTTACAGTTACCAAAAAGTTGTGGTCAGCCCTGTTGTTCTAAAAGCCATTTTAGAGGGGAGATAGATAATAGCCCATTACTTGGCCTGTATGCATGGCAGGCATTCTTAAATATTTTTCTGGAAATGAAACCTGCAGCAAACATGGAAAACTGGTTCAGGAGTAGGAAAGTTAAAAATACTGTTTACTGGGGAGAGGGAAGAGAAAAGCTCTAAACTATTTTGTGTTATCAGTTGTATTCTGGGCAGTCCTGTCTCATCAGTGTTCATTTCCGGAATGCTAGTTACGGGGCACTGTGGGTAACATGATGGGATTTTGTTCTCTGATTTCCTCGTGTAACTGTGCAGAAATCATGGGACTTTTACTGTGCAGACTTTGTGTAAGAGATGGGAGGAGAGGAAGTAGAGAGGTGACAGAAGTAACTGACAAATAACCTTAACATCTGATAGGGCTGAAAGGAGGTGAACTGCCTGGCATTCCCCTCAGCTAGCTGTGCTGTTTTTTCCTTAGTCATATGATTTATTTTTGGAGCAATCCTACAGAACTAGATATATGGCTTAGTTTTGGAAAAGTTTTTTAACTGGGGTTTAGACTTTTCATGAAGATTGCTTTCAGTCATCCCTTATATGAACTTTTTTTTGGACATCCCCTGTGGGCATTTCCCTAGTCCATAAAAGGGGGTGAAATACCTATTCTGCTAATACACTGCTACCCTCTCCCTCCCATGTATTTAAAATAATAGTCAAAAGCATTATAACAGCCAGTGGATTTAAAGCTATCTTGGATAGTAGAAGAATGCACAAAGAGAGTCCCAGGAAATTGCAGTATTGGTTGGTAAGTTATTTAGAGAGAGGATAGGGAAGAGGGATCATATTTGCATGATCATGGACAGGAAGTGAACAAATCATATCTTTGCTTTATATGATTTTGTTGCTGTGCTAAGAGGGTTTTTATGGGTGTTGTGGTTTGGCCTCAGACGGCAACAAAGCACCACGTGCCGCTCGCTCGGGCTTTCCCAGCGCGGGAAAAGATCGGAAGAAAAAGGCAAAACTCGTGGGTTGAGACAAAGGCAATTTAACAGAACAGTAAAGGTAACAAGAAAACAGCAACAATAACACGGACAGAGGGATATACGAACGCGATCACGGAACCGCTGCTCCCCGACCGGGCCGGGACGCCCCCGCCAGCTCCAAGCGGCGACTTCCTGCCCCCCCTCCCCAGCTCAGGCAGCTCAGAGTGGGCATGG
>VYZM01021326.1:176123-213169 GCA_013398915.1 Dromas ardeola | reverse complement strand
GCTGGCCACAGTTCTTTTGATTAGTTCTGTGACTTCCCATTTGTGTCTGTAAATAAGACATAAGGCAGAGAAAGTTAAAGTAAAATACTATCATATAAGGCCCAAATCAGAAAGGAGTTATCTATCAAAATTTTTAGCGCAAGTTTTCCTCAGTATTGCTTTGTGTTGCAAAGCAATGTAGTCTAGATATAGTCTAGACCAGGCCCTAGAACAGGGCTTGAAATTCCTAAAGCTTCCTTAATGTTGGTCTGGAGCAGTGGCCGGTATTGGTGTTTCTGGGATCAATTTGAATAGCGTATATCTTACTTAATCCATTCATAAATTCAAATGTTCATACCAGTATTTCAAAACAATTTCCAAACCAATGTGTTTGTCCATACTGGAAGTCAAGCTAAATCTTCTGCATGTTAGGCAGAGGAGCACATTCAGCCAAGGGTCAGCCCTGGAGCGCTCTAATGCTGAAAATAGGAAAGCCCATGTATTTCCATTCTTTTTATCCCTTTCTTTAACTTATTTCTTTCTGTCCATTCTTTTTTTTTCAAAATATAATAGGTCTTCTCTGTCTGAGAAGACCTAATTGTAAAAAAGCAGGCTGTAAGTGTGTGTGTAGACACAGGGAACATGTAATATTCCTTTCTCCTGGACACTTCTCCATGCATATTCTATCTGACATATTTCTGCCAGTGAAGACGCTGGTCTTTTAATATCAGTAGTAAATATTTTCATTACTGTATTTGGCTTCTATTCACTAACGCATTAGGTGCTTTACAGATTCCTCAGAGGAGTAGATTAATAGCTTGTGTCTGAGCAAGCCATTTCTACTATGCCACTGCAATTACAAACCTCAGAAATGAAAGCACAATGTCTAGCGCAAAAAGCTCCTCTGGCTTTTGTTTGCTTGCACCCATTTCCCATAGAAGCCCCAAAATTTATATTGCTTCTTATACCACAATCTTAATGTTACTGAAGTGATTTCATTAAGATTGTTCATTGTCTTGTTTGCAAGATAAAGCCAATCAGCAAACTACTGTTAACCCAATTTATTTGCAAGAGGTATTTTCCAAGCAAGGAGAAATTATAGCAATTGTTCATCATTAATTTTGTTAATAGATGTGCGTTCATTTGTACTACCTTGTAAACAAGGCACTGCATTATACAGGAGGCATACTGCTAAACTTGGGATGCTGTTTAATGTCCTCATTTTATTCTGTATAATCACAACATTTTCCAAGAAGCCATGACTAATAACCTTGAGGTAAGGCTCTTTGTGAATTTTGAAGAACGAAGAAGCTGAGCTTTGGAACCAGTCCTGAGTATTATAAATCTTCACCTATATCAGAACCTGAGCAAATTTAAAGTGAATTATTGAGGCAACTAGCTTAGCAAGATTCTAAAAAAGGATTGGACACATATGAATACTGTAAAAAAAGCTTCTGCAGTTACAGTAGGTAGGATAAAATTACAAAGGCTATCAGCCACATGCTTCCAGTCATAAGCCGATCACCAGCTTGAGTCAGGAAGAAATGTTCTCTCATGGGAATTATTTTTTATCTATAATGCAATTACATGCATTATAAAAAACTTAAAGTCCTGATGAATCACTCACTGACCACTATTTAGAGACAGAAAACTAACATAGACTAATTGATCTGGTTTTGATACGGAAATTTCAAAGTACATAGAACTGAAATGTAACCAACAAGTTTTTAAAGAAAACTTTCAGATAGGAAATTGAAAGCACTTTATGAGGAAAATAAGCTTCAGTATCCTCATTTTACAGATTAGGAAATGAGACCAAGAAGAAGGAAGTGACTTAACCAGAGTCACAAGTCAAGCACAATCAAAGCCAAGTGTATCCTGCCATCCTCTGAGTTTTACACCAGTGCTCATCCTGTTGGGCCTGAACCTGTTGCCTCTTCAGTTCAGTTTTGTCTCCACAAAAATTTCTTAATGCAAGTTCATGAATCTGTTTAATTGAAAGCACTCTGAGTCAGTTTCACAGAACTGTCTTCATGTAAATCATTTGGAGTCATGTTTGTGTGGAGTAGTGACCCATCAAGAACAAGTTAGGGATTATTGCATGGGAAAATAGACTGTCATCACTGTTAATAGAATAACTTTACCATTCTTTAAATACAGATTGTTCTCCCCAAGGCAGACAAATTGTTCCAAATAAAAATGATTTTATTTCAGAACAATTATTCCACTGTCCTCAATATGTGCAAAATAATGGTGCTTGGGGCTGGGTGTTAAAGTATGAGGTTTCTCTCTCTGCATATGGTGTGGCAGAGCTTGGGCCCAATGGGCAGGAGGCGTGAGTGCTGGCTATCTGATCATGTGCCCTGTGGTTACTTGTGCACAGGCACTGTTAATTTTCATGTGCAGAGGCTATTTCTCCTCCTGTTCCCATCTATCTATGGTCGCTCAGGACTGCTGTTCTCCAATACTGACTTACTACTGAAAAATAGATTTGCCCTGCACAAAGAGGTGTGAAATAGGCATGTGATACACACAAACACAGTGACTACCTGACAAAGCAAACATTAGTTTCGTTTCATTTTATATGTGATGAAAGGGAAGAGAGTTGTTCTCCTCATGAAAAGGAGATGACTGGATATGGAGGCAAAAGAGAATAAGGAGAAAGGCTGAGAAGGAGAGCTACACAATAAATGCAAAGAAGAGTATCACTGGAGTATGTACCTGAACATTGTGGAGTAGAAATCTAGTCAAAACGCCAGAAAGGTCTTAGATTACCCAAAGATCTTTGTTTTGGTGGTGTCTGTTGCTGCTTCTGTGACCTGGGGTTTCTGACTAGTTCCTCTCTCCAGCTTTTCCACAGGATCGCACAGTGATAGAAACAGGGAATCCACCAGAGTTGTTGTAGTCCTCAGTCCAAAGAAACACTGTCCACCAGTGTTGTAATAATTCCTAAATTGGCCAGAAAGTATAAAAGTATAGCATTGTTCATACGTTAAGGAAAAGCATAAAATCGAGAAGATTCTGTGAGAAGTTTCTGAGGTGGGAAACTGCCGCAGCTGGCACGCCTGGAATGCAACGTCTACGATGCTGTCCTTTGTGTGAACTTTGCTCATTATAATGTCATTTTAATGCATTTCAATACCAAAACACACCTCCATCCCGAAGGATACACGCCTCCAAGGTGCGACCACACCTCTTTGAGTCTGCGTCCTGAATTTTTCGTAAGCTATACCTTTAAACCGAGGCGAGAGAATTTTACACCAATCACAATAAAGGTATGTATGACTAAAGTCACCCAAACTCCACCTTGAAGGTAAAAAATAGTATAAAAATGGCCCAAGAAAGGGGGGATATTGGGGAAGACACCATCGCAAACAAGTCAGGGAGGCCTCCATCACAGACTGCCTTTGACTCCGGGACCGGCCGACGGGCTGAGCCTTTCTTCCCTCCCCAACAGGGACGCCTGTGGGTAAGACTTAAACTATACCGAGCGCTTCTTCAGGAAACTAAGAAATTTCTCTAGAGAATCTCTTTTCTACATTTATGGCCAGGCTGTATTGATTATAACTCTGTCATGCGTTTTAATATTACTTTTACTTGCACGTGCTTTGCAGACAGTGTATCACCAGCAATCCCAAGAACCTTGATCTGTTGTTCGAATAAACTGCACTGTTTCAGTAGCTAGTCATTTTAGTTTCTCACTGAACGCGACCAACGACTCGGGAGTGGCCATGCTAGTTCATGAGCACGACTAGACTGACAGTGTAGCCCACTATTAGTGTATCTAAACCGTGATAGTTTAACACACGTTAAACGCGATTGGACTGATAGTGACGAATTGGGCATCACTCAGAATTTAAGCCTAGCCGCACCTAGCCTCCCACCTCGGTGAGGGGTGTTAGAACGCAAGGGGGTTTATTTTCTGCCAAAACCGCTTTGCCCCTTTCACGCGACAACCAGTACTGTTGTGGTTATGATAGGAAGAGGTCTCATAAAATGGTTGAACTCAAATTTGCTGTCTTGTCTGCAGTGCAGCAGGCCCAGGAATGGTTGCTTATAGTTTTTCTTTGCAGTTGGATCTGTCTTCCTCATGCCACCATGCATTTGTCATAGATTTTGCTGGGGATATTGGCATATCCAAATGTTGATAGCCCCATGCTTAATCATGCTTCTGTTGAAATGAACATTAAATATCCCGTTGATGTCTGGAATGTTGGATTACAGTATATAATATGGGTGAGACCATCCTCCAGAGCTGGAACAGCAATCTAAAACCATGACTTTCCAAGTCCTTATGTCATTCTTGGAGTAGTAGGTTACGTGTTCAATGGCAGGTGCTTGGGCTTTTGCTGATGTTACATCTAACAAGAATCCAAGGAAAAAGCAGGGTCATGCATCAGATCTGGGCTCTAGGACAAATCTGCTAACTGCCACTACAACTTCAATGGTGACACCTGGTCTCTTAGGAGACCATCGTGCCATGAGGGAGCTCATGTACAAAGTACCTCCTGTGGCAGGAGTTCAGAAATTTTATTATGGCTGAGCTCTACAGAGCCTGGCTTGTGTATAGAGCTGCAGCATAGGTAACCTCCTTTGTATTTTGAACATGCTTATGTTCTCATTTGTCCTTACTCTTGATACAGTTCTAACTGCTTCATGCACTCTCCTGATCCCAAAGTCACTGAAGTGACACTTTGTCATAGGATTAAATACCTATCTTTTCAGCTGTCCAAACAATGACAGTGTTATATTTATTGGAGCACAGATGTCAAATCAAATCGTTTTGCCCAGCCTCTGTCATTTAGTTTTTAGGCATTGAGAGAGACGGGAGAGGGAAAAAGATCAAACCAAGCCAAACTGAATGAAGCCATATCAATATTAAAATTCTGTACAAGTCGATAAAAAGAGACATTTGATTTTATGGGATTTGTAAATGATTGTACATACTGTGTGATATATAGTATAGGAATGAATGTAAAATAACCATTTACAAAAAAAAGAAAAAAAGAAAACTGGATGATAGTCCATCCAGGCATGCAGGGAGGGATGATTTGCAATGTGAATAAGTGAGGCTACTCAATGGTCTTGTGGACCAAAGCTAATTAATTTCTAATTTTACAATTAATGCTATCTTTCTAATGACAAAAAAGATTTGTTCCTGCTCTTGCAATATCACCATTTACCCAGTGTTTGAGGACTAGTATATTTCTTTGAAAAGTTGTCTACTAGAGAACTCCTTTTCATTCGATTCTGATATTTATGATATTTGTTATCACATTGGCTATATGCTATTTTGGTTTTAACATCATCATTTGGTCACAATGTCTTATATCCCAGGCAAAAACTAATTACACTGTTGGTCAGTTGTCATTTCTGTGTAGCGTGAAGGAAGCAAAAAACTTTCAGCTGTAACATCGCAGCAATGAGGAAAAGATTGCAGAGGATGAACCTGTCAAGTGTAGATCCTCAGCAGACTCTCCTTGCTGCTGTTTTCATATTCCGACTGTGTCAAGGAGGGGTTATTAAGTACTCCTGACTATATTTCCCCCTTTTTTTTCAGGTTTTGGACAGTATCAACTTCTGTCAAAATATCTGTACTTAACGTAAATACTCAAAAGGCTAAGATGAAATCCTGTTACATAAAGCCATTATAAATAATACATTTTCCTTTAAATCTTTTAATTTGGTTAAGGATATAAAAGAGACAAATCATGCAAATATTATTCAATAACTAGTTTATATCTGTCAGAAAACATGGAAATCAAAGGGTTGTACTTTAAAGCATTCTTGCATCATAGTTAATCAGCAATGTTAACTTCCAGATCACAAGCTGGTATATATGAATCGACAGCTATGCTAGAACACCACATCAAAAATTCTTTTTGAATTCTAAAGCAACTTGTCAACATGCATGTTCTAGTAGTAAGTGCTCACAGTCACTTCAATGCTTTCTCTGATGTTGCCCCTTTCCTGTCAAACACAAGGGCAAATTTCAATCATGATATAAAACTGCTATGTTTTAAATCAATCACAGAATTATTAACAATAGTGGCCACTGCTAGGCTATTCTACTTTGCATTTCTATAAGCTCTTTCTCTCTTCAGATCACAAAGGGTTATTTTTACAAACATGCATTAGTTCAGCCATACTGCATAGGGCCTCTGTGGCATTGTCAGTATTGTTAAAGCCAGGTGAAGCATAGCACAGAGGGTCTGTGTGCTATAAAGATCAGAAGGGTTATTGGCCATAGCCAAGCATCACATGAATGTGACAAAAAGTCATCAGGCAAGCTCATTCACTTGGGACAATGCTGTGCTGAGTAGCCTTACCTAGAAAAAGCAGAGTTACTCATCCGCTGAATACACCGCAGACGCGCTGAGAAGCCAAGATCTCACTTACAACAACTTCATCTGTGGTCAAGTGAGGCACCCGGGTGCGTGTATGTCTGGTTCTGAGTGACTTGCCGAATAAGCCACTGTGGGACTGGGAACAGAGTCTTGAAGTCACAAATTGTGATGTCCTGTTTAAACAGTAGAACTGTTTCAGATCTCAAGGACCCACATTATATTGACAAGGAACATAAATACAGAAACTCATGTCTTCCCTTTGAGAAAAGATCAAGGGAATTTTAAATGGCACTTGATCAGATAATGAAGTCAGAAAGCACTGTCCTTAGTCTGCCGCACTGAAACTCTATGGCTGTAAGTCTCCTGGCAATACAGGGTTTATGATTAATTTTTTAACTGATTCAGTTTTTCTACCTCAGCCAGCCAGACCAGGAAATGAGATGACCTTTCTTTCTAAATCCGAAGCCTCTGCTTGGCATTGATGGTACATGTTGTGATGAGTTGCTGTAGTTGAGGTGCAGCTGGTTTCTGTTAGCACACAGCACCATTGTTGGCACCATTGTCTTGCTTCTGCCCAGAGAATGCCAGTATTACCAGGGGTCTGTTGAGCTTGGATGTTCTCAAATACCCTTTCTGGACACAACATCCCTTCCACACAAAAACAATGGGAAACAAAGTATCCAGAAATGCAGAAGTCATGTTTTACAGAGTTATGATACTCTTGGTTGCAAGAAAACACCAAGAATCCTGCTGATGGTAAAAACAGTGCATTAAGGGATCTTTTAAAATCCTTTTTGGGATGGGAAGCGCTACCTGGATCACCACAGAAGACGCAGGTCTTACTGAAATTTCTTAAGGATGTTTGTGATCCTTCATTACTTAAGGACTTTGCCTTATTACAGTGCAGCTACTGTTGCTGGGAATGTCCAAGTTTGCCCATCAGTTTAGGAAAGATTTAGAAAGCTCAAACTTTAGCAAGCATTTGGCAGCTTGTACTATTTAGATCCCTTGCTCGCAATACAGAAAGCATATTTCACTTTTGAAATGGAGTAATGACTATGATGAAAGCCCATAAAATCACCAATGGAAAAAAAATCTCTGTTTAGACACATGAGAGTTTGTGCCAGCACATGGAAAGTAATATTTAATTGAAGCTATTTTAGCATATGGGCAAAGCTTAAGTTACATGAAACCCTCTGGGATTGCTTTTGGTAACTGGCCAGCTTCTATTGTGGAGCAATCTAGCTTTGAGAGATTAATGAGTGTGTTAAAGCATTGGTAATGGTTCTTTTCTAAGAATTTATTTTCAGACACCTTGGGGGCCGACCTGCTGGAGAGCAGCTCTGTGGAAAGAGACCTGGGAGTCCTGGTGGACAACAGGATGACCATGAGCCAGCAACGTGCCCTTGTGGCCAAGAAGGCCAATGGCATCCTGGGGTGCATCAAGAAGAGTGGGGCCAGCAGGTCGAGGGAGGTCATCCTCCCCCTCTACTCTGCCTTGGTGAGGCCACACCTCGAGTACTGTGTCCAGTTCTGGGCTCCACGGTTCCAGAAGGACAGGGAACTGCTGGAGAGGGTGCAGCATAGGGCTACCAAGATGATTAGGGGACTGGAACGCCTCTCTTATGAGGAAAGGCAGAGGGAATTGGGTCTGTTTAGTCTGGAAAAGAGACGGCTGAGGGGTGACCTAATTAATGCGTACAAATACTTAAAGGGTGGGTGACAGGAGGATGGGGCCAGGCTCTTTTCAATGGTGCCCGGCAATAGAACAAGAGGTAATGGGTACAAACGTGAGCATAGGAAGTTCCATCTCAACATGAGGAGGAACTTCTTTACTTTGAGGGTGGCAGAGCACTGGAACAAGCTGCCCAGAGAGGTGGTTGAGTCTCCATCTCTGGAGACATTCAAAACCCGCCTGGACGTGTTCCTATGTAACCTGCTCTAGGGTGGCCCTGCTCTGGCAGGGGGGTTGGACTAGATGATCTCCAGAGATCCCTTCGAACCCTATGATTCTATGATTCTATGATTCTATCTCTATCATATTTTTTTAAATACATGTGAAAAGTAATACCAATACCACAGACAAAAAACAGCTATCTCCTTACTGCAGATATGTACAACCAGAATAATACTCGTTAGAGCTTTGCAAAGATCAGCATTTCTTTCTGATGAGGATGTCCAAGCTTGAGCATGTAGTGCACCACGATGTCACAAGTTTAAAGGAGGGTTGGCTGAGGCAACGTCTCCCTGGCTGCCTAAGATAATGCAGCAAACTTGTCTAGAAGCTTTCTCTGGACAGCCTGTGGGTTATAAGGAACAGAGTGCGGCAGATTTCAGTTTAAGAGAAAAAGATGCTCAAAATATTCTGTTTAAACATATTTTGTCTCTGAAATGCTGAGATAGCACTGTTGTGGAGCTATTGACCAAGTTCACAAAGAAGATCCTTCTACCATTGTAATGAGAGAAGTGCCCTGCAAACCTTCTGAAGAATAAACCCTTATGACTGAGAATTGCTGGTTGAAAAGCTAGGTTTCCAGTCTAGCACTTCTCCAAAGATAGTTTAACAGTGAGTTGGGGGCTGAGGAGAGGCTAAAAAGCATGTTGGAATCAAAAAGGCATTAAGAGTAGAGACAGGTTGTAATAAGTGCATTCCCTGATGACCCTCCTCAAAGCACCATAGACAAGTTTGTTCTAAACTGCCATAAGACTGAGACAAAACACAGGGTAAGAGCAATCTCCATAGTATTCCCTTTCCCAGATCTCTCACGAGAAAATAGGAAGCCACAGAGAAGCTACATTAGTAGTTTAAATGCTACCATCCATTTCTATTTGAACAGGAGAATATGCCTCCGTGTTCTGGACAGATTGAACTTGTAGCAGTTGTACTGTATAGGTATCATATCATATCACCTGACATGATCGATTATGTTTGTTATGGTCAGGGCATTTTTATGTTAGGCAAGGCCATTTTTTTCAATCATTTTTAAAGTAGTAGAATAATAATTTTTAAAAAGCCCTCAAGATGTTCAGGAACTAAACAAGATCAATCCTCTTCATTTTATATTAGGCAATTGCGTAACAAAATTTAAATCTTTGTTTCAAAATTATGAATTAGATACATTCTGCCCATTATTCTATGGAAATGTGCAAGAAATTGTTGTTAAGGTGATGGGGGAGAGGGGACAGCGTCCCAGCTGCATCCTGTAATATGGAGTTTATAGCAACAACATTCTGTGTAAAATGAATAAAAGATAATTTGGTGCATATGTCACTTCTGGATATGGTAAAGGCTTGATTTGATATTTATTTCAAGAAGGCTCCTGGTGATTGTCTATTGTCATAGCATTAGATGAGAAGAGAAGGAACGAGTGACTCTGAATGTGACTGCAGTAACAAGGAGAGCCTGCAGTCATGTCTTGTTAATTTACCGAGGAGAATGTCACATTTACATTTCAAATTATCCCACTGCACAGCTCCCAACTTGCTAGGATTATCCCGAGTTTTAAACCATCCAGATTCAGGTTTCATTGTTTACTCAGACTACGCTAATCCTTCACTTCACCCTCCCTCCCTCCCTGCTACCCCACCCACAGAAAAAAAGAAAGAGAGCGCCCTCTCCAGAAAATCTAACATTAAAGGGAGTTGCCAATCCTGCTTAGTAATTATGCGATGATTCCTCCAAAAGAGCAGGGTGAAATGTCATTTTTATTATTCTTCTACTTCCTCTCCCTCCCTTCCTCCTCCCCCCACCTATCTCCTTGTAGGCAGGCATCAGGAGTATATTTTCAGTGTGATGTGCAGGGATTTAGATGTGCAAATCCTATTACTGTTGTTAATTAGAACACATTAGCACAGCCAGCTAAAAATGTGCACCTTTTAATGTTTATCTGCTTGCTCTCACTTCTTATCCATATCCTGGGCCTGACTCTGATTTCTCACTGGTATTTACCTACGTAGTAGTAATGATCTATGGGAATTATTCCTGACTTACATTAAAGTAATAAGACCAGAATTTTTCTCAGCCTCCCATCTGTGACATTTATGCAGATGCCACATCATCTTCTCCATTATTCTGCTTGCTTTCTTTTAGGACCTCTTAAGGTATTTTCTACATCATTCGTTCACCAGCGGGCACTATCAGCCCCAATTTTCACATCCATTTTCCACTGACTTTATTATACAATGATGTATAAAAAACCCTTGGTCCTATTACTGCTGTTTTGTTGAATTATTTGAGGGTGAACTATTGAATTATTTCAGGACGTGCTTTAAATGGCAAGGTATTCACAGATTTTTCATCGGTTTTAACCCTGTGGAAATAAGCTTTGATTTATTTATTTGGTTTTCTATCAAAACACATCCAGTGACTTCCTATCACAGGGGAAGGGGTTTTGCTGAGGGTGTCCCTTAGGAAATCTCTTAGATCCAAGGCTTTTTCTTACTGTCCAGGTGGATTCAGCACATGCCCTAATTCTGCTCGTTTCTACCAATGCGACATTTACAGTTGGACCCAGATGAAATGGAACTGGGACAGTGCTGGATGCATTTGAAAATCCTGTCTATCACAGGGGGGTTTCTCGGACACTCTGAGGGTAGCCTGTGCCCTTACCTGGCACCCGAGTAGCACCAGCTGACAAGGGCAATGCTCTGTATCAGCCTCAGCCCTGGAGTCAAGTCAGAGAAGAGGGAACATCCACCACTGCTATCCTTTAATCTCTGCTCAAAGGGCTTTGTACTAATTAAGCTTTACAGCACCCTTTAGAAGTGAGGGAAGGAATGCTACGGTTCGACTGCAGATGAGGAGGAGAGGAGCCCAGCAAAAAGACTTGGCGACAGCATCAGCCTACGGCAATCAAGATGACAGGCCACAGCTTCAGCATCTGTCCTTTTTGTTGCTACTTAGAAATGCTTCAGTGAAAAGAAAAAAAAATCTGGATACTTTTTTACCACTTCTGTGTAAAAGTCTAGCCTTTCCCAGGCTTGCCCATTTATCTGTTCACCTTGCCTTGTCGCCAGGTCAGAGGCAAGAGATCTAACACATGGCTTAGGTGATGCCAGCATTTTGTGCCCAGAGCTGACTTTGCAGGTCATTTTGCCTGCTTTCAAACACAGAAATGTCAACATTGTTAGGTAGCTGCTGCTAATTGCTTACCAGTAACTCATAAATACCATTTATGTCCTCTTACAAGGGAACTGGCACTTTTCAGCTGTTCTTTAACAAATTGTTGTGCTTCAAAACTTCTGATTGAGTCCACAGGAGTCAGTGCAGCCAGCAGGACTCTGGAGGAAGGTGTGAAGTTGAGAGCGGGGAGCAAATAAACTTTACAGCGGTCATTTTTAGCACTCCATAGAGGTATCCTTTCCCCTTGGTTCTGTGTGAGTACAGGTAGTTTTACGATGCTGCTTTTCATCTACCTGCTGAAATTTTAGCATTTAATTTCTTTCTTGCAAACTGTCACATTAGCCTGGTGAGACAGAGCGCTAAATGGTGCTCGGATGTAACTGGAGGAGCTCAGGAAAATCACATCATTAATGACCCAAGAAAGAAAATTATTGAAAAAAAACCTCACCCTATATGAGCCCATTCAAGCTGTTTAAATAGACAAGCCCAAGCCAAGCTGGTGGTTCTGAGTGAAGAGCAAGTCTAGAAATGCCACAGTCAGAAAGGCTTGGGACTTAGGCCTGGAGTAGTTGAACGCTGTAAATGCAGCCCAAACTTAGATTTAACCCCTGTTCTGTCCTGGGCCCTTGCATCCCTGTGTTGCTCACGTGGCAGCAGTGCCTGCAAAGCCTAACTGGAGAGCCGAGGGTGGGGGCCTCCAGGGTCTGACCAACCCAAGACCGTTTTCCCTAGGGAGAGGACAACACAAGGCAGGAGGGGAATGTGATGGTGCTTATGGACAGGGAGTCCTCTGCGGCACCAGCTAACAAGCCCTGCTAGGACAAAGCAGCATTACCACAGCTGCCAGCCCTCCTCCAAGCTGCTTTTAGGTAATATTATAAAAATGGCAAAGACTGCAAGTCCAAGTTCCAGTAGATCTCAAGCCATCCCTTAGCCAGGACTGCTTCATGGAGGTGAAGATAAGCATTATTATTATCCAAGCAATAACTAGTTGATTAATTAGTCTGTCCTCAGGCATGCATCAAGATCATATGTAAAATACTTCACCGGGCCCACAGAGGTTTGGTTTTCATTCAGATGAACTTCTTTGAATGTCTTCTGCAAGGTACTAGGGACAAAGAGGTTCCAGGGATTTAGCATATGCTTTTCGACTCCAGCCTTTCTCTGCTGTGTTTCAAAGGCTGAGCCATAGACTGCGCTCCCCAGCACCCCAGCACCAGGGTGGTGGCTGTGCTTGTCTGCCATGAGTGCGCATCTCTCCCCAGCTGCTTGCAGATTGTGGAGTTGAAGACAGCAGCTGCAATGACAGAGCCATGATCTAATTGGACAATTCTTTGAAATGAGGAATTACAGTGCAGGAGTAATAAGGAGGGGTTCATTTCTTGCTTCCATCAAGAATGGGAATATTTCCATAGATTTTTACTAGAAAATACGTAGAAATAAGCAAGTAGGCTTAGGCCCAGTCTAACTAGACATATGCCAATAAAAGACCGATGTTCTCAAAATATATCTTACAATATATTTCATCTATTTGTACAGTTCACTAAGAGCAAAGAAGATAAAATTGCCTAATAGACATAATGGTATTTCATATGCAATAAAGGTTGCTGTAAATGACAATTTCTTCATAAATATGTAGAAACTAACCAGGTATTGCAGCAATTTTCTTGTATTCACAGATGCTGGTTCCCAAATTCAGTTATGCATCACAGGAAATGAGAAATGTTCTTTTCAGGGTACTCAATTGTTTCTGCAAGCATGTTTACCACATAGGAGAAATTCAGTAGGAAAGTACAACTCCTGTTTTTTCTGTTCCATTTGGCTGCTTATGAGATAAATAATCAGGATAAATTTATAGCTTAAGGGACCGATTTTCCTGAGATAGAGTAGTTGATTGTATTATTCTAAAGAAATAATATGTAGTATCTCAAAATAATTCCTGCTTGTTACTCTCAGCTCACTAATGCAGAATGTTGCTTGCAGAAAGAACAGCATTAGACCACTGCCAATCTGACAGTCCATTTTCCAATGACAGTTCTTTCATTTAGTTTGTAGAAGAGGACTTTAATTTTTTTCTTGCTAAACATATCTATCTATCTATCTATCTATCTATCTATCTATCTATTTTTAATACAAAATTATTACAACATTGTTTTTTTCTGCAAATTAAATTCATGTAGTTTATTTTATTCCTTCATATTAAAATTCAACAAATACATAACCGTGTTTCTGAGAATTTACTAGGCTAGCTAGTGCACAACTAAGTATTTTCTATGCTACAGTGAAAGAGAACCAGCCATACTTTTGAGACTGTCAGATGTAATTATGCAGTTTTAAACTTTTATGATACCCACCATAATTTAAGCATTTGAGTATACCAACATGGTTTTAAAACATAGCTTACCTGAGAGGTAAGAATGTATTACCTGCTATAAGTATGGAGAAAGTAACAAATAAGTTTATATTAATTACAGAACATCAGAAACCAAAGCTGTGGAAGAGCTTTCTGAGTCACAGATAGTAATTCTAGTCAATTCAGCGAAACTACTAAACTGTTAATGTAGCTGAAAAGAGATGTTCAATTTCACTGTATGTGAACTCTATGGGACTGCAATTATGAAAAATTATTGATGTTACAAGAGTGGAAAACCTTGGCTTTTGAAATGGAATAGGATTGTTCATGAAGTATAAGATTTGTTAGTTTCTGTAGTAAGAGGGGTAATTTAATAGCAAACTTTAGATATCACATTAAAAGCCACTGAATATAATGTTTTGTAATAGTAACATAGAAGGGCTAGAGCACCAAATGGACACTAAAATGGCCAAAGAGTATTAAATATTATCAAACATAACAGACCGGCTATGGAGTTTGTCATGAGGCTTTTTTCTTTTCCAAAAGAATTCTGAGTATCGTTGGAAAATCTACCTAAAACAGTTTTTAGAAAGAATGAACAATTAAAATAGAAGAAATCTGTTATGCAACTTCATTGATGATAAGCACAGGTGTGCATCCATAAGAAGCAGCTTATTTTTATAAGCCTACAAAGCTAATGTCAGATGATAATTCAGTACCTACTTGTTACTCATGTCTAAATGGTATTTTATTGCTGTAGTATCTTTACGGTTTTTGAACTCCATTGTACTCTTAAACCTTATTCTTTGAAGGGAAAACTGTGTACACAGAACCAAGCCTATCAGGCAGGGTGCCAGGATCCAGATCAGGTCAAGTGCTGGGCACCCTTAAATACCAGACTCCCAGCAAAAGTTTGGTGGAAAAAGAGCAGCTGATAGCAATTACTTGTAGGTAGGACGGATTTAACTTCATGCTGACTAATAACCTTAGGCTGTTGTTCCCCAGGCATTGAATTAGGTTTTGGTACTGGATAAAAGTCACCGTCATATCTGCAAAGTCATAAACCAGCACAAAGACATTCTACACATTCAAATATGTGTTGTTGTCTTGTTTGGGGTTTGGGTTTTTTTGAATGTAGGGGAGTAAGTATATTTTATGCCACATCAGTCTCTCTCCTTCTACACCTTGCTTGTTACTAACAGGAATCAGAGCATTGGCTTTGAATGCTATACTTGAACTTGGCTTTTGATAGAAATCTGTGTGTTTACAGCTGATTTGTACTAGAGATGATATAGTAATACATACATCCAGTAGCAGCAAACATGATACCATGGGCTAAATTCCATCTATACTGGTAGTCCGCAGGAATACATTATTCCAACATCCAAAATCCAAAACATCCATATATCCAAACATCACCAGTGCAAAATATTTCCTAAAGGTGATCACAGTGCTGGTAGAGAGGTGACAAAGACAGGCAGCAGCTGCTGATCAGCACAGCCTGGGACACAGGTGCATTTTCAGCTGAAGTCTTGATGATGGATTGATTATGTGTAGGTTGCTTGTTGCTTTTGCAATCTCTTTACAAGGCGAATATGACCTTAGATATCTGTTGTTTGTGAATAAAACATCCGTAAAAGAATTTCCCAAACATTTGCAGCATTCATGTTTCCCCCGTGGAGGAATCAACCCACTTCAAAATTCTTACAGCCCAACTCACATCTGGTGTTGTACATTAATGACTTCCAGAGAATTAAGCTAGTTTGCACATAAAAAACCTTGCTGCTTCTCTATCTCTCTCCACTTCCCCAAAACAACACCAAAATATCTAATTTGATTGCTCAACAAGAGAATCAGCATTAATGCAACATGTACTGAAGGTATTCAACTTTGTTCATGCTCAATAGGAAGCCTAGTTTGCTGATGATTGGAACATTTCTGGTCTCTTGGGCGTCTTCACTTGCAAGACTACATTTATTGTTTCAGGTCAGAACAGGATAGTTATGTTTTGCCAGACATAGCGGTACCAGGATTGCTTTCACATAGACAGGTAGTGGGCAGTAGTGCAAACATGGCACACCTCAGGGATCAGCCACCATCCAGCGCTGCTCAGAGGCAATAGCCTCAGCAGTAATCTCAAAGTCTAATAAACGTGCCAACTTTGCCCTCCAGCAAGCCTATCTTCCCAACACTATTGCTCTCCCTGTTGATTCAAATGGGCTCAGGAGACAGAGGGGCAAAGTTGTTTAAACTTTTTTATCTCACTGAAACTCTGTGATGATTTAATTTTTTTTTTTTTCATTTTTGTCACTATTTTCCACCCATGCTCTCTGTGGGAAAATATACACAGAGAAAAACGTATACATTTGCAGTACAAACATTTTTCCAGTGACAGGAAACAGCACTGCTTGCACTTTCCTTCTGATGCTTTCAGTCATTCCCTTTAGGCTATAATCTTCCTCTGCATTTTTAAAAGAAGGAACCTGCACAGAAAGGAGCCTCCACAGTTTCACAAAGAGCAATCAAAATTTTCTACTCTTTATGGATTTGAAAAATGGCTTCATTGATTGAAGATGTAGGCCACTGTTGGTCAAGAGTCACTTGTCCTTTTGTAGTTTTTTTTCTAAAATGGCAGAAAATTTCTGAATTAATGAGAATTTTCATTGAATTATGAATTCTACCAGTATTGGCTTGAAGGTAGATTTGTAGTTTTGTCCCCAGGGTAAAATATGGCTCTGGCTGCCTTCATCTTCTGAGCTGTCCAGCTTTATTTAGAGTGTTACATTCTTTCTGATCATTTTCCAGAATACCTGAGGTTTTATTCGAAACAGTAAATGTGTAGGAGGTGTAAGGAGATTCCAGTTAAGAAGTCTTATGGTCTATTACTTGTATCTTAGCCAAGATGCATCCTCTGACTTCTGTTTCATGTGTCGTTTTCTGTTATGTGTGATCTATCTAGTATTACGAAACAGTAGGAAAGCTCGTGGTTATTATACAACAGATCTTGCTTGAATTTGATTTAAGGTTTCAAAATCGGCTTCAACAGCTGATGTAATTATTGCCCCAAAGTTGTCCATCTGCCAAGAGGATCCAATTTGAGAGAACAGATACTTTTCACAGAAATAAAAAACTTTTTAATTTTATGGATTGTCAGCTGAGTCCTTTCAGATGATTAATAATCTGCAAGTTCTCTTGAACATTTTGACATATTTGCAATAGCACAGTTTTGGCAAAGATTTCCTTCTCTATCTCCCATGTTTAAACACAAGACTGAGAGAAAAAGCACAGGAAAAGCTAACACACTAGGAAAACTAATTATGTTCTCTGGTTGGTTTTGGTTTTTTTTCATTTTAGTTCAGAAAAAAAAGTAAAAAAAGTAACGATCTGCCATTCTATGACATTCCTGACAGGCCCACAAACTGTAAGATATCATAAACAAATATTAAAACAATAAGGAGATGTGAAGTTTGTCAGGCAAAGGTTTTTGTCTCTACCAGTAGTATTGAATTGTATATATTCTTCTATCTTCTGCTATGTACCATTGTTAGAGAAGAACAAAGGATAATTTAATCCCAGAAACAAAAGTGGTAAATTTTACTGGAGAAAACTCTGAGGCAAAGAAGAACTTCACAGGATTATTAACCAAAATACTGATAACAGGCTGGGAAAACCCAAAACCTTGTAGGATATCCTACAATCTGGGCAAAAAATACTGTGCAGGAGCAGACTGGGTTAGTTCTTGTGGATTCTATGTTTTTCCCGTGAACATGTCCTTTATCTAGTCCATGTGTTGTGTGTCCTTCAGTGAAAGGACCTCCAACTCCAGAATTCAATGGCCTAGTATTCCTTTTCCTGTTGACTACAAAGATGTTTGTCCATTTGTTTTGACATCTATTTGCAGGAGCATAGGCAAGACTTATTCTAAGTACTCCAGAATAATTTAAATGTATTGCTCATGCCGTTTACCCAAGTTTTACCAAAGTAGAGTGCATTGTACATTAAGGTAATGTAAATCCATTAGCAAATAGTGAAGATGATCAATTCTTGCCTTTCAGTTTAGCTAGATCTCTTGTGTCCCCTTTCACCTGGTCCACCTTGAAATGCCAACCGATGCCTGTTGACTTATTGCACTACTAAGCATTTTTCTGGCCCTTATGTAAGAAAAAAGAGGTACTATTCCCCAGGCAGGGATAACTTAATGGGATAAAGACATCCAAAGCATGAAGTCAATGGAAACAGTCACCTGTAGTGGGCAATTTGGCATTCTTCATGCTCTTTAAAGGCAAGTCTGACGCTGACCAGAGTTAGCCCTGTGCAAATAAAGTATCTAAAACATACTGGGACTGTCTTGATCCTGAATATTAGAGACTGGCTCTCTGACAATCATCTTACCACTATAGATCTTTGAAATGGTGGGTAGCCACCAAATGAATGAATTTAGTGTGTATAACAGCAACAGTGAACATACTTACCAAACACTGAGGTTGTACAGTTATGCTAGTTGATGCTGAGAAAGCCTTTAAGATCCTTCAGTGAAAGATGCTGAATAATTACAAAGTATGATTCTATGGGATGAAGAAATGCTATTAGTATTATAGAAGCAAAATACCTTATTTTGCTTGCTGCTCTTCAAGCAGAATACAAGCAATGTCTTGAGCTTGATCTAGGGCTTAACTGGAACCTACTCGCACTGAATAGAAGATGCATTTTCTTGTGACTCCTGTCGACTAATGACTAGAGCAATGTTATTTTCCATAGGCAAAAATCTTCCAAAATCTCAGTGTGGGATTCAATAATGTCTTAGGATGCTCTATCATTTGATCGTATCAAAAAGGTTCATTGGCAAAGTTACTGACAGTGAATATGAGTATCTTCATGCATAATGAACACGGTTTCGGCTCATTTTGAGAGCCAGGTGTGTAATATTCTTCATTAGTATTATACCAGAACACTTTCACTATGAGGTGGATTCGGGCAGAATGTTGCCACCATTCATCATCTGTAATTACGCAAATTTTTACTACCATTGCAGCCAAGTGCAATATACAACCAAGCACTTCTGCATATATCTAGTTAGGAAAAAAAAGTTCATAAAACAGATTCAGTAATAACAACAACATCATGTTTAAGTTATAGTGACAAGAATTACTTTCTAACACTTTAGAAACCTATAACCCACCAAGAGCTTAAAGGTCTATTATGGTTAACGAGGCTGGTAGATGTGGTACTATTACAGGAACAAATGAACAGATATATGAATCACAAGAACAGATTGCAGTCTTAATAATTTTTTCTAATCTAAACTGAACTAGTACTCCCGTATAGGACATCTATCTGAATGAAACTTAAAGTGCTGGCTTAGGTGTTAAATTATAGGACAATAGCTGGACACCTACCAAGTATTAAAGGGCAATTAACAGATTAAATCCTCCTCAGGGGTTGTTCCAATATGCCTTGAAAAATGCTTGGTAAAAGTATCGATGATAGCTGCTTCTGGATCCATTTGTCCGAGTGACTAAAATTCATTCCTTCTGCTCCTTTTTGTTCACCTGTTGGAAATGTTAATGCTGTGTGACTGAAACTCTCTGCTCCACAGTATTTTGAGACTAAAATAACCCGAGTGGAGTTTAGAATTTCAAATAAAATGTTGTTACACAGCATACCCCCAAAAAAACATCCCATCTTACCTTACTCAGGTAGGCCTCATCCTATCAAATGAGGGACACCCGGTCCTTCTACTGTCAAAGGCCCTCCTACAGACACTTACCCCACCTTATGAGGGGTGCTATACAGAAGGGTCCAGCCCCTGCTGCTTACTGTGCCAAGAGAGCTGAATGTGGGTTGGTGTGACTGCTGGTGCCGCATGGCCTTACGTAGTTGGCACAGAGACAGTGAGGGGTCCTCTTGGAGCCAGCACAAGAGGTCTTGAATTTTTTTGGGCAGCATCTTTTTTCTTTTTTATATAAAGCTGAAGAAATAGGAAAATTTTTATGAGTGTAATCTGTCTCCTTCAGTTCAGAGCTGAGTACAGCCACAGAAATGTATCAAGAATGCACATAATTTAGTATATTGTTACTTTAATTAGTGCTGTTCTTGTTGATAAGAAGATTGGACCATATCTGTTATCGTGCCTGTTCAAGATCATTAATGGATATTAATTACATTTGGTCATTTTGAATTGTGGGCCTTCTGTAGGACTGTCAAGAGACAACCAGATCTTTCTCTTGCATTTTTTCATATGTCTGTTGAATAATTTCAGGAGTTTATGCAATGTATTGCCTCCAAATGGGAGTTCTTGCACAACAGGGAAGTTGAAAGTAAGATGCTGACTTTACACTTTGCTCAGTTAAGGAGTTAAAAGAGCAGGCGACATGTATTCAATTATATTTAAAAAGTTATATGTAGTTCTCTTGTCCATGATTAAAAATGATATTGTAGAAGTAGAGACAATGCAAAGAAGGGCAAGAAAATGACACTATGGAAGGATTATAGGCTAACACATAAGAAAGGGAGTGATTGAAGAAACAAAATTAATTCTCTCTGCAGAAAGAAGAACTCAGGGGAATATGAACATAGTCTATAAATATTTCCAGGGAGATAATACAAATGAAAGAAGGAGATTATTAATGTTATCACAAGATGGCTGCAAAAGAAGCAATGTCCTAAATGTAAGACAGGAAAAGTCTGTAACAGCAAAGATAATAAATAATTAGGAATAGGCAATCTTTATGGGTTTACAAACCTTTCTGGGTGCTATCTTCAGGTCACAGAGTATCACAAAACTAGTTTAAGCATGTCAATGCCCCCTACCTCCTCCTGTCAATTTAAATGCTATTTCACCAAGGAGACCTAGATTAAAAAAAAAATCTCTTCCTAGCTACAGAGTAGCCTGTGGCTCATGCAGAGACTGGAAGGGTGATGACCTGAACTAGGCTGACACAGGTGCCCTCCAGTTAAAGCTGTCTAAATACTTGTACAAGCAATGTTCTCCTGGCCCTCCAGACCTCAGCTGAGGGAGCACCTTCAGCACGTGGCGGCCTTTCCAGGAAGGAGTCAATTCAGCTTAAAGCTTGGCACCGAGCCACAAGAGTTCCTGTAAACGCGTGTCCCCCATCCGCATCAGTGCTTTCCAAGGTCTCAGCTGCTCGCATGACTTTGGCCACCTCCTCACTTCCAGTTATTTTAGCAGTACCTCCCTCCCCTGCTCCCCCATTCCTGCCTGTTAGCTCAAACACCTGCAAACTGTCTTATAAACAAAGGGACAGATATTCCCTTAGGGCTTCTTTTAAAACATTGCATTTATTTCCATTTCCTCCTAAAATTAGGTCTCTTCTTGTAACCTTTCTTTTAAATGTGTTTCAAGGGAGCCAGTGCTCTCTTTGTATTTAGCCTCCTGAATTCGTTTGTGACTTCTCCCCCAGACTGTCCAGCAAAACTGACTATGAGCAATAAGAATTGGTGTCATGACATTCTGCTTTTATAGCAGTACTTTCACTATCATTAATTGAGCCACACAGGACAGATCTAATCCCTTCTTGAAGTCTGTGAAAAAACTCCCACTGACTTCAGTGGGAGTTGCAGCCAATGAGTGGCCTTGACAGAGAGTCCAAGGGCATTTATCCGCAGTCTTAGCTGAATCGAGATCTCATTTCATACAAAGGAAAAAAAAGCTGTGTGTTTGTAGTACAAACCTGTTAAAAATTTAAATACCTGCTGTGAATTAACAAATTCACTGTAGCATGAAGGGGGATTTTCCTATTAAGTTGCTGATTTTAAAGAGAATCTAAAATCTTTAGTTCTTGGAGAAAGCTGCATTGATGCTTGTGGCTAGCATGAAAGATCTGTTTCAAGGCTTAAATTTTTATAGCATCTTTTTAATAGCATAAACAGAGAAGTTCTTACTTCTTACATGTTACTAACACCAGTTGATGTAAGCAATAAAATAGAATTAGAACAATCTTCATTATTCTGTTCTATTAAAGGCTTTCTACCTCTTAGTGATGTTACACCTCGAGACTACAAAGATTTTGCCACTTCTCTGACATGCCTGTGTTTCAGTGCTCACCCCCAGTCCCTCATCAACCAGCCTGCAGATGCCAAATCATTTCATCAAAGTTGAGCCTTTTATTTCCTACAGGTTTCTTTGGTTTTAGACAGTGGCTTTTGCAACTTATTTCAGTCTCCAGTGCTGCACTCATGTAAGGGTATCTGCAGGAGCCAGGAAGGGCTCAGGCAGTGCAGTGAAAACAGCACAGTGCTCCGCATGCACTGCTTACAGGCTTGGTCCTCCTCAGGCTGAGAAGGGAAAACGTGCAGATCACCCCTAGGGTGGAGACAGCTCTCCCAGGAAATGCTTCTGCCCAAAGCACCTGTTTCTGCTTCATCTCTACAAGGAGCACGGAGCTTGTCTAAGGACTTCAGGCACACCAGTGCCACCTTATCTCATTTTGGACACCAGGGCCTTGGTTGCTGGTCTGAGTGCAAAGCTCCAGGATGCTTATGTTCCCCTGGTGCTCAGCGAGGCTTAAATATTGAGAGTTCATTTTTGGAAATGACACCTTACATACTTTGAAATCTTCACTCTGTCAATGTAAAGCTGTTATATGAAACCCAAAAGGAAAAGAATATATGGAGATTTTAAATGTTGTCTTACAGTGTAAAGATATTTCCATAGTATCAAGAGAAAGCAGGTTTGTATGTGCTTATGCCTTGAGCACACTGCATGCATCCCATAATGTATGTTTACATTGTTAATTGCTATCATTATTTGAAATATTTTTTGCTTAAGACAACAACAAAATTGTAGGAATCCGGGAACTGAAGAAAAAATCAGTCTGTGCATCAGGCAAGCTGGTGCAGTACTTCCAGTAGTAACTCGGTGTCAGTCAAGTTATCCACTGTTGCTTTTACTATCAGTCTCTTTATAATCACTTTTGAGTCCTTCAGGGACTCAAACTTTTTCTTCACAATAAGAGAAATAAAAAGTACAGAGAACAAAGATGAAACTGTTTAATGAGAATGAGTATGAATTTGAACTCCTGTCTTTTCATACTCTGGTCCCTAGATTTTTGTTGCTTTGTTTCTCTTAAATGTTTCTACTGTGCTGTTGGGGATGAGAGTGCTTACAAATTTTATTTCTTTTGAATAAAGCCTTTTAAAGAGCAGTCTACATCCTCGTCACATATGCAATAATAATAATGACTTGACTAGTAATTGTGCTGAGGGAGGAAAAGCTGCCAAAAGCAGGTGTTAAAAAATATCAGTATAATTTAAAGACATGTTTAAAAAATGTCTCCTGGTTCCCAAGTTACTGTCTTTCCTTTTTGTCTTTTTCATCTGCATAAATGACTTGATGTTAAATCTTTAGGAATCATAGCATGTATGAAATAGCAAGTATCAATAGGAACACTGATTTATTTGATAACTAATGTATTGACTATATTATTAAATGATAATATCTTGCCCTGATGTAATGTTTATAATCCTGAAGGATACTAGAGTATTTTGCTAATTTGATATATAAGAAATATATGTTGGTGAAGTATGACGGAAAGAGGTGATAGGCACTGGTTTGAAATGGTCGCAATACGAATGTGCACCATTTCCTTCCATTGTCATTTCACTACAACTGTTAGAAAAAGACTGTTTCAGGAACATTTCAGATAATTTTAAGTAATTATATAACATTTTTTCTAACCCATTGAGTAAAACCAGATGTTTCAGTAATTTTGACTCAAACAGTGTGTGTTACAACGTCCTTTCTCAAATTCCTTTTTTAACTGTACCAGTGTTGTGACATTACATTCTTTGTTTCTGCCCATTCCAGAGTTCAGAAGCAAGTGTTAGCAAGTTGCAATTCTCCCCTTTCAAAAAGAATAAAAATCCTGCTTTCTGGCCCAACAAGGTAGTGAGACAATGGGCTTAAAAGTCATGTCATTTTTATGGTTAGGAAACCCATCGCTCGCATGGCCCTGGGCTCTGTCTGGATGGCTTGGGTAATTGTTCCCCTCTGAGGGAAGAGGAAAGACATACCTTCTGTCAGAGAGATTTTAAAAGAGATGGTGGGTCCTTGAAGCTGCTCAGGGGGCTGTAATAGTTCATTCATTGGAATGTATTCTGGAAAGACAGAACTACGAAAAGGGAGAGATTACTTTGCCCAGCAATCATCCGTGAGGTACATGTAGTAACTGTTTTACAGTGCACCGATATAAGATGCCCAGCAGCTTAGGACAAGAAATGAAAAGTATCCTACATCCAGATGAAAGAAGAAAGAGGCAATTTAAGATTTTTTATGCAGAGATGTGTTTAATAGCAGCTGTGATGATACACTGGCATGCATCTTTCCTTGCTTCTACTAAGGATTTAGTTATGTGGAAAGTAATTTGTCCCTTGTTCAACATGAGGGGTTAGGAGCCCTGATACGTGATGGAGGATGCATTAATTCTTGGGGTCTGATAGTTTCCCTTGCTCAGAAAGGAAGTTCAGTACTTTAAGCAGACCACCAGACCCCAATCACTACGCTGCCCTGACATGGTGATACTTGAATGAATTTCTTGCTGTAATGGTATGCATAGCTGCATCAAATCCACAGTGGCTGCAGTTTTGGCAGTTAATGTCAAAGTACAGTCAATACAATAAGAACACGTTTTCACAGGGTGGATGTAGCCACAGTCTCTGAAGACCAGACTTAAGATTCACCAGTTTCATTTATCAAAGGATGCTACTCACAAATTACCAGCACCACACAGGTAGCAGCAATCTCTACTCCACTTACTTATCCAGCTGAATCCTGCTTAAAATCAGTACTCTGTAGCAGCTTTAATATTACCTGAACACAAATAGGCTGCAAAATGATTTGCCAGTACTGCTTTGTGTGTGGCAGTAATGCCCATTAAGTGCAGTGCTGTGAACATTTGCATTTGTTTCATTGATAACAGTGTGCTTTTTAGACAGTAAATTTCTGCAGTAGTTAATTACTACCCCTCTGAGGTGGATAACAAAGGTAATCAGACAGGCTCTTCCAGCATGGTACCGTCACAGGAATGTGATAGCCACTCAGAACCTGACCACCTGCTGCGTACTGCTGCTTAGTATTCCTCAAGTGTTTAGTATTTAACGGCTTGTGATATTTAAATTCTATCATCTGATCCATCTTCTAATGCTCATCACTCATTAAAAGAAAAAACAAAAAACAAAAATGCAGCCCCTTAAGAAGAGAGTGCTAGGTGGAGAACAACACTCAGCCTTGATCCAAAAAGGAGTATCACGGGTTGGGATTTTCCAAGTGTGAGACTTCAAAATAACCATGAGCAAAAAAATGTCTGACATCAAAATTCTAGGGGCAAAAATAATGCAGTGTGAGTTAATGAAGGGAAGTACATTTTCAAAGCTCAATACAAAGGTCTGTAAAATTATTAAAACCCTGTACATTTCATGTTTAGTATGTGAAGCCTGTTTCCATAGGCATGTTTACACATGGCTTCCTATTGAAGGCTCCCAGTTGTGGCATTCTGTAGCTATAAGCTGTATTTATGTGCAGTTCTGCTAATCCTTGGTCCCAGGGCTGCCTGAAGTCTGTCGAAACACTTTGTCTCTGTAGACAAGTCCTTGTAAATCTCTCCTTGTCGAAGGATTTAGTTCACTGATTGTCAACCATGAGATACTTCATAAAACAATTCACAGAAGAATATAGCCTTCTCCTTCTGCCTTTTACTGGCTAGGTTGTTACACTAGATAACCTTTTAATGACTGTATTCCATTTTAACTTGACTCCAGAGATAGAGAAAAAAAAAAGAAAGAAAAGCTCATTCTTTAATTCTGTGCATTTTTCACACACTGTCTGCTGCAGCAAATTAGGCAAGATTGATTGGTTTGGTTTGGTTTTTAATTCTAAAATACTGTCTTCTGTGATAGAAACCAACACATAACTCCCAGAGGAACCTGGATAAGTTTGGGAATTGTCAGGCTTATAGCTCCAATACCCAGCAATTTCTGCTTTCTCAAAACACCTTCGCTTCTTTACCTAAACAGGTTCACTTCAGAGAAAGAAATGTATGCCAGGAAAATTAAATTCCTGGTGCTGAGGTGGTAACTGAGCAGTTTCTTTAGCAGAAATTAGAGGCAGTCATTGCTAAAAAAGAGGCTGGAAGCAGTGAAGATTGGCTGATATCGTGCAAGATGTGCATTCAGCGTTACTACCTCGACACATTGCTACCCCTTGTCTGTAATAGAGGCCAGCAAGGTCCAGACCTTCCCTGTTGTTCCTGTGCATCAGACCATTTGCACGGTCTAAAGCAACATCACACATCTTAGTATCAGTCACGGTCTTGCCAAATAACTGGAAACTTGAACTGCAGTGCTGGACTTTGTTACTTAGGCCCATCTCCAGTAGAAATGCAACACAAGACCCATTAACAGGAGTGTCTACTTAATGATTTAAAACCAATGATTATGATGGATGTGTAGGGAGTGTGTATCATGATTAACATTATATATTCACTTGGCTTAGGTGATCAGACCAACTGGATGGTGATCATTCCCCCCAAGGAGTGAGTGATTTATATGATCTAATATGGATTAATTTATATGTAAATCACTTGGTAATACTGCGGCTTCTGCTTGAAAATCTGTCTGCATTCAAGAAAAAAAAGCACTTTTTTTGTGACTACGGGAAGCTTTATATTATAAGACTGTGCCACCTCTGTTTTAAAAACCTATCACAGAAGCCCAGAGGTTCACTTTCTCTAATTCATGAGAGCAGTGATTTTCACACAGTGTCTAATCTGAACCCTGCATCTGGCCCTCCTGCTTGATGAATGTTTTCCTGTGAAGACAAGAATTGACAATCAATCAGCAATACACATTCTTCTATGACTTGTTGAGACTAAGTTGTTTTCTTGGGACGCACTGATGATTTTTAGCACATAATTCACACCATGCAGTCAGGCATCAAGGTGACATGGTAGCTTTTGGCTCTCGGACTGGATAACCTAAGTTTTATGAGAAATCCTTTACAATAAATCTTTTTACTGCTTCCACTAATCGCTAGAGAGTTCTTTTGCATGTGAAAATAATAAATGGTTTTGTTCAGAATGTCAGACATCTTAGGTGTGAATACTGGACTAATACTTGTGATGATAATATTAGTGATATTTTTGCTTTTTAAAAAATTATTTATTAGATGACACAGCTATACCCCTAATTAATAGATGACCTAGCTATACCCCTAACTTAAGGGGTATACATGTAAACTGTTTAAGCAAAGTGTGATGAATCCCAGCTATTGTCCTTGCATCTTTCCTCAACATGATGAAAAAGGGTGAACTACTTTTGAAGACACTGCTGGAGAGAACAGATTATATTCCTGAGTCTGTCGCAGACCTCCCCTGTGTCTGGAGGAGTGTCCCCCCTGTAGCAAAATGCGTGACTGGAGGACAGTTTCCTGCTCACATTAATATAGCCATAGTGATGCTGGCACACCTCTGACTGCAGGGTAATGATGACCATCATAATCAGAGATCAAATCAGCTTTTCTTTCCATTGGGCATTGAAGCGGCATAAGAACTATGTGATTTTAGCTGGGACTTGGAAATTGTTTTGGGATGCAGCTTCCGGGGAAAGAGGGTAAAATACAGTCTGTAATACCGTCGTCTCTTACCAGTGGGATTGAAAGTTTCAGCACCTCCCAGTGCTTTCTTACATCGTCCTCTCTGCTTCTCTTATCAAAAAAGTCTGAGGTAGTTACTGACAAGCAAGAGTTCACATGTTCAGTGCAGGTGCTAGCTTACGCTAAATGCCAATTTATACCAATCTTAAGTAACAAGGAAACGTTACCTGTGCCAAGAACACAGGTATCTCGGACTTGATTAGATGCGTAAGTGTCTCTGTGGATTAATTACCAGAAGTTTTCTGCTGGATTTGGCAGAGAGACACTCTCTGACTAGAATAACCTGAAAAATATCTTTCTTGCTAACAGTTTAACATCTCTGGAGTAATGTACTTCTTTCCTTCCCTCCATCTCAATTTCTAAATCCTTTCAGCCTTATAGTGTCATTCCTTCAATGTTAAAAATGATTGGTCCTCCTGGCCAAGCTAGGTCTTAAAATTTAGGGAGGAAAATAAGTTGTACTTCCATATTTTTTGCTGCTTCTTTTTGCCTGCCTCTAAATTATTTCCTTCTATCTTAGTAACTGTGTAACTAAATCTCAGAGGCAGCAAAGAAGACAGTTCTCTACAGTGCTCCCCTGCAAGGGCAGCAAAATTGGACGACCTGGCCTGTTCTTCAGCTTGTCATGGTCCTGGAAAGCCAAAATGTCTAGTGCTTGTCCTGAGGGGTGGGGAGCTGGTGTGGGGCATGGGCTGGGCTGACAGTGCTGCCCTGGCAGAAACTGTTCTTGCTACCTCAAAACCAAGGCTGGCTCCGGCAGCCACTGGGGAAAAGGACCCCCCCGGCTCTCCACAGGGCTCTCCATCCACAGCTCTTATCCATACCCAGCTTCTCAATTCTCAGGGCAACAGAAAGCAGTTGTGCTTACATCTGTAAGCCTGAAGTGTCCCCTGAGTATAGACTTACCACATGGTGGAAAACTGCTCACCTAAAAAGTCTGCAAGATCCATTTTATGGGCCCATCTCTATGCAAACTTCTGCCTGTCCCTGTAAAACATCGACCCACACACAAAATAAACAAATCTCGCATAAAGTTTGTCCATGCAGTATTGACATATATGCAATAGGTTGCTATCCAGTCTTATTTTTCCCTGTGAGCCATTTATTTCAAGTTTAGGACTTTGAAATACAACTTCTGAAAAGCTCTACTGCTGAGCAGTTAATATTGGACTTTTCTGTCATTTAATTTAATGCTACCAAGTCCTTCCCATTTCCCCATGTTCACCTCTCTTGCTCACACTGAGTGCCTCTCTTTCTCACACTTCGGTCTTACAGCTTTTGAAATACACACCATTAAATGGATAGTGTCATGGGATTTACTCCTTGCAGTTTGTCCCTGAGGGGAGATGAGGATGGGGTGTCACCCTCTATGTCAATGAACAGCTGGAGTACAAGGAGCTCCGTCTGGGGATGGATGAAGAGCCAACCAAGAGTTTATAGGTCAGGATTAAAGGGAGGGCCGGGTGGATGAGGCCCTCTATAGACAGATAGGAGCAGCCTCGTGTTCACAAGTCCTGGTCCTCACAGGGGACTTCAACCACCCTGATATCTGTCAGAGGGACAACACAGCAGGGCATAAGCAATCCAGGAGGTTCCTGGAATGCGTCGATGATAACTTCCTTCTTCAAGTGATAGAGGAGTCAACGAGGATAGGTGCCATGCTGGACCTTGTTCTCACCAACAAAGAGGGGCTGCTGAGGAATGTGAAGCTCAAGGGCAGCCTTGGCTGCAGTGACCATGAGATGGTGGAGTTCAAGACCCTTAGGGCGTCGAGGAGGACGCACAGCAAGCTCCCTACCCTGGACTTCAGGAGAGCAGACTTGGCCTCTTCAGGAATCTGCTTGGTAGAGTGCTGTGGGATAAAGCCCTGGAGGGAATAGGGGCCCAAGAAAGCTGGTTAATATTCAAGGCTCACCACCTCCAAGCTCAGGAGGGATGCACCCCAACAAAGAGGAAGTCAGGTAAAAATGCCAGGGGGCCTGCATGGATGAACAAGTCGCTCCTGGAGAAACTCAAATAGTAAAAGGAAGCCTACAGAGGGTGGCAGCAAGGACAGGTAGGCTGGGAGGAATACAAAGAAACTCTCTGAGCAGCCAGGTTAGCAAAGCTGAAGCCAGGGACCTGGTTACCCAGTATATGGAGAAGGCTGAGGTACTCCGCAACTTTTTTGCCTCGTTCTTCGCTGGCAAGTGCTCTAGCCACACCACCCAACTCACAGAAGGCAAAGGGAGGGACTGGGAGAATGAGGAACCACCCACTGTAGGAGAAGACCAGGTGTGAGACCATCTAAGGAAACTGAAGGTGCACAAATCCATGGGACCTGATGAGATTCATTCACAGGTCCTGAGGGAACTCGCAGATGAAATTGCCAAGACACTATCCATCACATTTGAGAAATTGTGGCAGTCCGGTGAAGTTCCCACTGACTAGAAAAGGGGAAAAATAACCCCCATTTTTAAAAAGGGAAAAAAGGAAGACATGGGGAACTAAAGACCAGTCAGTCTCACCTCTCTGCCTGGCAAGACCATGGAGCAGATCTTCCTGGAAACTATGTTATGGCCTATGGAAAATAAGGAGGTGATTGATGACAGCCAGCATGGCTTCACTAAGGGCAAATGGAGTCTGACAAATTCAGTGGTCTACTGTGACAGCATTACAGAGTTGGTAGATAAGGGAAGCGCAACTGACATCCTCTGCCCTGGCTTGTGCAAAGCATTTGACACTATCCCACACGGCATCCTTGTCTCTAAATTGGAGAGACACGGATTTGATGAATGGACCACTTGGTGGATGAGAACTGGCTGGATGGCTGCACTCAAAGAGTTGTGGTCAATGGCTCAATGTCCAAGTGGCAACCAGTGATAAGTGGCTTCAGGGGTCGGTACTGGGACCAGTGCTATTTAACATCTTTGTTGGTGACATGGACGTTGGGATTCAGTGCACCCTCAGCAAGTTTGCCGACAACACCAAGCTGTGCGGTGTGGTCGACACACTGGAGGAAAGGGATGCCATCCAGAGGGACCTGCACAGGCTTAAGAGGTGGACTCATGCAAACCTCATGCAGTTAAACCAGGCCAAGTGCAAGGTCCTGCACACGGGTCATGGCAATCCCATGCATGAATACGGGCTTGGTGGAGAATGGATTGAAAGCAGCCCTGAGGAGAAGGACTGGGGGTACTGATGGATGAGAAGGTCAATGTGAGCCGGCAATGTGTGCTTGCAGCCCAGAAAGCCAACTGCCTCCTGGGTTGCATCAAAAGAAGCATGGCCAGCAGGTCAAGGGTCGTGACTCTGCTCCTCTACTCTGCTCTCGTGAGACCCCAGCTGCAGTGCTGCATCCAGCTCTGAAGCTCCCAACCTAAGAAGGACATAAACCTGTTGGAACGGGTCCAGAGGAGGGCCACAACAATGATCAAAGGGCTGGAGCACTTCTCCTATGAAGACAGGCTGAGAGAGTTGGGGTTTTTCAGCCTGGAGAAGAGAAGGCTCCAGGGAGACCTTATAGCAGCCTTCCAGTGTCTGAAGTGGGCCTACAGGAAAGACGGGGAGAGACTCTTTATCACAGACTGTAGTGACAGGACGAGATTTAGAATAGATATTAGGAAGAAATTCTTTACTGTGAGGGTCGTGAAACACAGGAACATGTTGCCCAGAGAAGCTGTCGATGCCCCATCCCTGGAGGTGTTCAAGACCAGGCTGGATGGAGCTTTTAACAACCTAGTCTAGTGGGAGGTGTCCCTGCCCATGGCAGGGGGGTGGAACTAGACGACCTTTAAGGTCCCTTCTAACCCAAACCATTCTGTGATTCTATGATCATAGAAATTAAATTTTTAGTTTTATAGCAACAAGAGTTTGGTGGACCTTTTGTGTATCGTATGCTTTTTCAGGAGGAGAGGGACACATAAAGGTTCCATATCATTTTTTCCTTTTTGGATTATTAGAAGTCCACAGAGTAGCTAAGCCACTCTAAACTTCAAAGGGCCTTACATTAAAGAATAAGACACAGCACATGAATAATGTAGGCTACATGGAGCAGAAATAAGGACCAGTGACACTACTGTAAACTATATGCTAACAGCAGTGTAATAAAATGAGGCAGAAGCAAAAGGACTTCTGTGTTTTGTGTCTGATTAAATTGGCTTATGGAAAGAGAGATACAAAATATAATGAAGTCATAACTTTGTAATATACTATGACAAGAATGAACTATGCCTCTTGCAAGAAGGCCAAATGACATCCATTTCTAAAGTGGCAAGGCATTTTGGAAGACTTTTTTTCTCAGTACTCAACATACATATGCAGAAGTGCAGGGCGCTGTCCCAGTAAAAAGCCTTTTAAAGGTCTAACCAACCATGTTAATACAGATGCATACAAAGTCACTAGATGAACGCTTCCTGTTATTAGCCACAAGGTTGGATAAATTACCTTAGTTTTTTAGAGAAGGCATCCCTAACAACTCCTACTGCAACTCTCATTATTATGCCCTTACCCTCAGTAGCATAAATACTGAAATGTTATTACTACCAAAAAGTTGTATTTTTGTTGTTAAAAACTAAAATCTACTCTTATAAGGAGTCACAAAAGGTGAAATATTTTTCAAAATTGCCTGGTTTTAGTGGTAGGTATTTTTGTTATGTCTATGAATGCATACTTCATATGTATATCTCCAAGTATATGTTTTATTAAACAGTTTAGTAGCTTCAATGAAAATTTGTCTTTGTTTTTTTCTTACTCTTTCTCAAAGGCTAAAGTATACAGTTCAGCGTATGCTGAAAGTCAAGGCCAATAGTGTTTGTCATTTACAACTTGGTGCCTTCTGATGCTTTTTTATCTTTGACCACAGGCCTTGTAAATTTGTAGGGCATCAGTTCACCCCTTTGATATGTGCCTTCATCTCCCTCCTTCAAGGAGAAGCTGGCTGTGCAGGCAGGGGAGACAACAGGCAATTTTGGACAAAAGGACTATTTTGGCAAGTGCCTCTCTTGCACTCCCAGGGAAGACTGCAATATGTTCTGAGCCCTATGGATGTCACAAGCTACACAACTCTGACAAATAAAACACAACAACAATCTGACATGAATTTTATGAAGCCACAGGTAACGTTCATCTTTCAGCTTTGTGGAGACACACAGAAATATAGAATAGCTGCTGTCTGTCTGCTGAGGAATAATTAATAAGCTTGAAAGAGGTAGGAAGAGGAGGACAGACTAGACTAAAGCTGACTCTTTAAGATCCTCTGTGCTCGAGGATGTCAATGTGAAGGTGGGAAATACTTTGTGTGCTCAGACAAAATAGTCCTACTTGTAGGCAGCAAATTTGACCTGTAAGAGCTTATAGAGCAGCTCAGCTCCAAAAAAAAACAGATAAAAGTGAACTTTGCCATGGGAAAGATCAAGCTCCACAAACTAACTGCTGTTATCTGGGGAACAAACACTTTGAAAAGGCATTATACCTCTCTTCCCCAAAATTGCTCCAACTATCTACTACTGTGCTGTGCACTTCAGAAGACCGTACACCAAACTTGCGCATTACAGAGCTCATTACCCAGGCAGTCACAGCACATATGATGAGGAAGATCCTGCCTCCCCTTCCAGCTTCCAGGACTTTGGCCTTGTGGCAGCCTGCTGCTTTTTGCCACAAAGTTTGATTTAGCTATCTGGACACATTAATTCAGTGTGATGGCACAGAAAAGACCTAATTTTCATTCAACTTCAGTGCTTCAAACCACGCGTAAGATCTTTTTAAGTGATGTTACCTCCAGGCCAGGCATTCAACTGTCTCTTTCTCCTGTGTCAAACATATGTGTCTGTCCCTGGCTCCAGGCACAGCTGTGGTGGGGGCACAGCCCTGAGTCCCCTCACTTCCAGGGAGGAGCTGAGCCCCTGAAACACCTCTAACCACAGGGTTGTTGTCGAGTTTGCTCCCTACCTTCTCATTTCTTTTCCTGCCTCCTCCTCCCCTCTGCTCAACCCCCTGAAAAATATAAAAAGAAAATATTTGTGGGAAGAGAAGAAAAAAAAAAAGGAGGGGGATTGATTTTGGAAAGATTGAATGATTGAAAGCTGTCTTCCTATTCGGATCTAGTATTAAAAGCAAATAAATAAATAAATAAAGAAATAAATGAATAAAGCCCACCTCTAGCTAATAAGGCTGCTCCAAGAGCTGTTTGATAAACGTGCGGTTTGTCTATGCAGCATGACAAATCTCCCAGGAACTGATGTTGCTCTTCTAAAAACTGTATAAAAAAGTTGCCTTATCTGCTTAATAATGTATCTAGATTTAACCTCTCCTTTGCAACAGACAAAATTAAACAGAGTAAATCTGCCTTGAGATATGAGCCTATTATTAATACAGATCTTCTAACTGTATGTTAAAATACTATTGTGTTCCTTGACACGTTCAGTTCCATTTGCATTATGGAAAGCTAATGCATTAACTTGGCAATAAAAATGCATGGCCTTCTGAAATGAACATAGTGGATGAATGAATTCTGCTGTTTCTATGCACAGTCTCAATACATTTCTTACATGCCCTTGTTTTTTGCAAGGGTGAGTAATATAAATAGTCCCATGTCCGGTAGCTCATTTTGCAAGACTCACAGAGTAATAAACCCACAGTGAATTTATCATTTTACAGACACCTTCCTATGCAGAAATCTATTGTTTAGTGGGGGGGAGTTGTATGGCTTTCTTCCTTTTAAGGTGACATACAAGGTTCAGTCTGTTAAAATACCCTCACCGCTTTGCTATAAAAAAAAGACAGATCTCAGAAACCTCTTTAAATATGATTGTCTGTGCTTCACAAGCTCTGCTTTCAGTCTACAGAAAGGTTTAAGATATTTCAGCAGCTCTGTTCCAATCTGTGATTATCCAGGAAACTAGGAACGAGACACATTTACTGTCTAATGTTCACTGCATCTCATTTTTTCAGATTCACTACTTCACTGCCTGTTGAGTTCTTATGTTTCAACATGTGCCCTTGAGAGCCTTTGAATGAATTGAAAACATTAACGCAGCAGGGCATACTGACGTGCAGCTACTGAAAGGGTATTAATGGCCTTCTATGTACATCTCCATACAAAGTTCTAGCTGACCTAAACAACTCACTTGACTCTCCAGATGTCAGGGTAAATGGATACTGAATAAAACACCAAGCATCTGATATTTGTCTGATCTGTAATGCTCAAACTGGTTTTAAGGGCTATAAAGCCTGGCTGTGTGAAAATCACACCAAAAAATCTAGCTTGGTTTTACTGCAGTCCCCTTACCCTAAAGGAACAGCTCAGGGCAATCTGCACCCAGGATTTCCTCTTTCACATGCATTCACTTCAAGAAATAGACCACTACCTCCAGCTCCGCAAAAGTGCAACTTTAATGTCTACACCACTGTTGCCTAAGTCACTGAGCCATAACTTCTGGGTTTTTTGCTAATACTATAGCAGGTAAGGGAAAAAATGGTGTTATATCTCTTATAATATTTCTAGCTGTATCTGCATCAATAGGTTTGTATTGCCTCTGTAGTGAAATTCCCCAGTCAGGCACTCCCCAGAGATGCCATTCCCAATCCTCCCTTCAGGTCATCCACAAACCAGACCTAGCTACCACCTTAGTATTGTTCCTCTCGCCAAGTAGAGACTACGTTATCTGAAGCACAGCCTGTTTTTATTTTGTGCATACATTCAGGCAGTAACTGCACTGGGCAGTACGAGGGGGACTCATCTATGAAGACATGTCTTTAACAGTAGGTTAGAAAGCATGAAACCTACTTGCTCTCTGAACAGGTCTAACAGATCCATTAAAACATATTTTCCATCCCAGGTGTCCATCCTTCCTTTTTCCTTCCTTCCTTCTTCCTTCCCTCTCTACCTCCCTTTCTCCCTAAATGCCTTCACTACAACTACAGTTTCCTTAAATATTGCTATTAAATACAGAATAAGCTGTTCTCCCTACCAGAAAGAGAACAGCCATATCCACAGAAGTAGGTCATAGCTTCCCCTATCATCTTTGTTGATTAACAACATTTTTGCACATTTGGCTGTACCTCATCACACATCACAGTACAAAGATTGTGCCAGCACAAAGGTTGCCATACTCCTCAGCCAGTTTTGTACTTGCAGAGCCTGATCACAGAGGAACAGCCAGAGGGATTTCATTGCCCATCTGCCTTTTGGCTGCAGTGCAGCTTACCAAGCAACACAGTAGTCACCCTCTTCAGCCCGCACCAGGGCCTCACTTCATTTCCCAAGCCTACCTGACAGTCTGCTGGAGTGGCACATTCACAGAAACATAGAATCATTTAAGTCGGAAAAGAGCTATAAGATCATCAAGTCCAACCGTAAACCTAACACTGCCAAGTCTACCACCAAACCATGTCCCTAACCATCACGTCTACATGTCTTTTAAATGCCTCCAGGAATGGTGACTGAATCACTTCCCTGGGCAGCCTGTTCCAATACTTGACAACCCTTTTGGTGAAGAAATTTTTCCTAATATCTGATCTAAACCTCCCCTGGTGCAATTTGAGGCCATTTGCTCTCACACCATCACTTGTTACTTGGGAGAAGAGACCAACAACCACCTCGCTACACCCTCCTTTCAGTTAGTTGTAGAGAGTGATAAGGTCTCCCTTCAGTCTCCTTTTCTGCAGACTAAGCAACCACAGTTCCCTCAGATGCCTCAGAGGTTTCGTTCTCGTATGGAGTCTGGGAGATTAACTTTTCAGAAAAAAGCCTGTGGAAATGGTAAAACAGCCCCAGCCTTGTCAGTGGGTGGTGTGTGAATAGGAGAGACTATCCAGCACTTATTTTTATACACTTATTTTGGACCATCCAATGGCATTGGCTGGAGAGTGAGATTGGCAGGAGTCCAAAATATAATAGAATCATATTATCATAGAATGGTTTGAGTTGGAAGGGACCTTAAAGATCATCTCGTTCTATCCCCCCTGCCATGGGCAGGGACAACTCCCACTAGACTAGGTTGTTAAAAGCCCCATCCAACCTGGCCTTGAACACTTACAGAGATCCACTTCTTGTCTGGGCAACCTGTTCCAGTGTCGCACCACCCTCACAGTAAAGAATTTCTTCCTATTATCTAATCTAAATCTACCCTCTTTCAGTTTAAAACTGTTGCCCCTTGTTCTATCACTATGCTCACATTGCCGGCTCATGTTGAGCTTTTTTTTTTAATATATCTGCTGAAAACTGTATGACAAGACGACAAAACCCTTTGTGTTTGTTTTTTGTGCTCTTCACGTTTCCACACTAACCCTACCCACCAGTGGTATTTCCCAGTGATGCTTTGCACTGCAGCCCTCCATCTGCTCTACCCACCCACCAGCTCTCACAGTCTTTGCACCCATCTGTCCTTATGCTATTGAGCCTTTCATTGGACTATATCAAATGTAACTATCTCCCAGTAAGGATTAGGACTGAATTTCAATCATCCCAATTACCAGCTTTGTGCCCCTAACTACAGTTACCAAAACACCTGTTTTCTTTTGTGAGTGTGACCTTCTTCTGATGTTAGAGTTGGATCTGAAATAATGACTGAAAAAGTAGCTGACAGATACCCTCTCCTC
>VYZM01021326.1:145834-176114 GCA_013398915.1 Dromas ardeola | reverse complement strand
CTCTCCTTTCCACAATAAATCTGGATTACAAAGCATACCTTTTTAAGCACCTATATCTTTGCTAAAACTGTTAAATTTGAGAAACAAACCATTTCTGATTAGTAAAATCCCATACCACATCTTTCATTCAACTGTGATTCATGCATAAGACCATATGTTTCCTAAAAAGAGGGTTTGGGGCTGAATTGATATGTGTGGCTGTGTATGTAGCCCATGCAGTATATTCCATCTGCACACTTATATAGTGTTTTTTGTGTACAGTCCCTGGCTTCCCTATAGATAGGCAAGGCACAATGCAGGTTGTGTGGAGTGACTTGCTGGTGATCTCCAGCAATTAGTCACTTTTGGAGGTTCAAGGAAATAGCAATCTCATACCATTATAATTTACAGCTGGCCTTAGCCACAGGGAAATAGCAAAGAATGAGAGAGAAAATTCTGATCTAACCAGTAGCTTTGTGAGAACATAATTTTAGTGGTTTCCATTCCATTCGTGATTCATACAGCAGTCTGTTCTATCAGTTAAACCATCACACAGGAGACATGAAATGGAAAATTCTAAGGTCTTGACCATGATTATTTAGCCAGAAGTTTTTCAGTAATTGTGATACACTGTGGAAAATCACAGCATTCAAGATCCATGACACAGGCAGTTCCTTTTCACCCTTAAATGAAAGAACACTGTACTATAAAGTATTATAAAACACATAAGAAACCAGCTGTACTGACACCTACTTGACTCATACTCTATGTCTTTATTCATGACTGCCTGATTACTTTTTGAGCCAGAAAGATTTTGCAGTGTTTTTTGTAAGGTTCTTACAATTTGGGAGGGAGGGGAGAGAAATGCAACAGCAGAGATATACATTAGACTCTGAAATCTGCTTGTCTACCAACAATCAATCATATAGTTTCTGCATGTTTTGAACACTTGTTGCAAATAGAAGACTCTCCATATTTAATTTTTGGAGTCCTTAAAAGGAACCAGATTTTTAGCTAGTTGCAGATCTGGCTTCACTCCAAAAAGAGGAAAGAATCCTGTGGCAAAAAAGGCTGGTGAATTTACATGTTTCACCACCCACTTGTGCAGGACAACCACAGAAATCTCCTTCTCAGAAGATCTTCTGAGATTAAGATTTCTCCCCTGTGTCTCTGACTTTCTTGTTGCAATTTAGAGATTGCAGGGAAGGTCACTCCCCCTTCCTATACCCCTTATGTCTCACCCATGTGGAAAATTATTCCCTGTACTATCTGTCTTTCAGAAACATGACTCCCAGCATCCCCTATGCTTCGCTCCACTTTTTTGTTTGGAGAGAAGGAAGATGGTGTAAGAAGGAGCAAGGACATATCACAGTCAGCCCAGTTATTTATGCTGAGCCCTACTCACAACGGGGTATCTGTCAGCACCTTTTGCCATGGCAGTAGAACCATTGAGAGACAGTCTAAGAGAGAGGGAGAAAAAACAAGGGCAATAAAAACACAAAATGTCATTCATAAAATTTCCTTTTTCTATGGATGCTGCTTTATACGATATTTCAATCCCTTCAGAATCAATTGGCGAACTAGTCAAAATAATAAAGGAATACAGCCCAATGTCTGTTTATAAGATAAATGACATGAAAGAAAAGTTATGAAGCTAAGTGGAAGGAATACAGATGGTGTTAGTGCTCTGGATATGTTTGATCAGAAACAAAAGGGACTGAGGTATACAGTTACCTCTCAAAGATTGATTTTAAGGCAATTGAAGGGATTCATCAAATAATAAAATACTTACCTGAAGCAGTTTTCCTTTTTCTTAGCAGACAAAATAGAAATAATTGAAACAAAAGTTCATGAAACAGTTTTCTTCCAGTATTTTTCACTACTATTCCTCAAGAAACAGAATGAACTGGTGGATAACTACATCTCAAAATTCAAATGAGCCCCTGTCCTGGTTCCGGCGGCGATAGGGTTAATTCTCCCCAGGCTCCAGCAGGGACACAGGTATTCCATCCCATGGGAGCCATGCCCAGTCTGTAGCCGGAGACTGCCGGGGGAGGGAGTGGGAAGTCGCCGCTTGGAGCGGGCAGGGGCGTCCCGGGTCCAGTCGGTGAGTGGAGGCACCATTATCGTGTTTGTTGTTTTCCTCTATCTGTGTTATTGTTGTTGTTTTCTTGTTCCCTTTACTGTTCTGTTAAACTGCCTTTGTCTCAACCCACGAGTTTTACCTTTTTCTTCTGATTCTGTCCCCATGTGGGGGAGTTTGAGAGAGTGGCCGCATGGTTCTTTGTTGCCATCTGAGGCTAAACCACGACAGCCGGAAATTGTGGAATAAATACTACGCAGGCCTATTGTGCAATGATGCTATTGTGGATGCTGATTCAGTTTATAATGGACATAGTCAAACATAACAAGATCAAAAGTTAACACATCAGAAAATTAACAGAATTATAAAATTATATCATTTCTTGGTCAATTAAATTAGGAAAAATCATAATACATTTACTGAGTAGAAGGTAAATTGGTACTTTTGCTCATTGTTAACCTCACCTCTATGAATGACATCTAATTTCACAAAATATGTAAGAAGGAAATGGATACCAAAACCATGTATCTATATAACTGCACCCAGAGGCTGTTCCAAAACTTACCAAGTAGAAATGCTTAATTGCACCTGTTACGCTCTGTCTAATTTCATGAATGCAGACACCGATCTCATGCATAGTTGGGTCCATTTGTACATCCCTGTAGCCTTGTTATGAGACTAGCTACTTGATCCGGATGGCTTTCTGCCCCCTTAGTGCACCATGGAGAACATCCAACAGTGTGTGCCAAGGGAGAGCAAAGGAAGCAGCTCATCCCCTGAAGGTGAATATAAACCTTTGGGCATTTGTAAGCCACTAGAAAAACTGAAAGACATGCAAACAATAGGATGGGGTCCCTTCAGCCAACCTTGCCCAAGTTGATCTCAGGAGGGTTTGCCCTCCTCAAGAGGACCAAATGGTTCCACCACAGTGATTTGGAGCAAGACATGGGAAGCATCATGCTACAGAGTGAGTCCTCATTCCTCCTTTTGAGTCCTTCCCCACATTCAAGTCTCCTCCTTTCTTCTCCTTCCGCCCTGCCTACAGCCCAACGTTAAGTTCTTCACACGTTCTTCACAGTGTTCTTCACAAGAGGGCATGCCCCCAGCTGGACTACAATCACTGTCCCTTGAGACAGGAGCCTTGCCACTTTAGAGCAGTTTCCAAGAAGCCGTGATTCCCAGATGCACAGCTCACCGCTTCACCTCCCATTGCCGTGGCCGCGCATGCAGCAGCCTGCCCGGCCAGGTGTGCGCCGCTGCGGCCACGCTGCTGGGAGAGCCCTCGCTCGGGGAGGCAGCCAGTCCTGATCCAGAGCACGCCCTCGGGCTGTGCTGGCAGGCAGGATCTCTGGCTGGGCAGCCAGTCTCGTTTTGGGAGACTCCTCGAGGCAAACCTCAAGAAAAAGCATAGCAAGCATAATAACGCAGTATAATTAAAAGCGACAGGATTCAGTGTGCCAAGTTTTTTTGACAAAATGGAATGAAGAATGGAATATCAATAGACATACATTTATAAAAGATATCTTACGGATTTTCATCCATTAAATATATATGTCTTAATTCACTATTTTTCTCAGTGTGAGTCAAGAGTAGATTCCTTGAACAGCCTTCTATATCCTAAATATAAACAATAATAACTGAAAGGAGTTTAATGCCAGTTTAAGAGTTATTTCAAGGAGAATGATACAAAAAGAAACAACGAAGTAAACAGGCTCTAGTTACAGTTAAGAAGTAGGTATTTTTTAATGCTTTTCTTTTGAGAACTATCAGGCAGCATGGATATCATCAGGCTACTGTGGGGAAGTGAAATGAAGCAACAAATCTCTCCGGATTGCCAGAAGCAAACAATGCTTAGCACTATTGTCAGTACAGTTTCTCCCTCGTGGCTTGAACAACACTTGAAAATTATGATTAGATACAATCGAAACAGCCAGCGTACACAACAAAAGGTGGGGGAGAACGCATTGCTAAGAATTATCAATTAATGAATTTTATAACAGTGCTGCAAAAGGTAGCCTTCAGAGCGTATTTAAGAAGAATATGACCTATCTTTTTCTCTAATATGCACACAGACTTTTTATACACATTAGCTTAGTGAGAGCTATTAGTGCAGGATAACATGGAATTCTTTAACTTGTGTGGGGAGAAAAAAAAAATGATTTTAACTTGTGTGGGGAGAAAGTGAATGACTTTCACTGAAGGGACTTCCCCGAATCTTGGGCTCAGAAATGGACTGATTATAAAATTCAGAGCCACTGTTTGACATTAGCCAAGGTGACTTTTGTTCCTGTTCATCCATGTGCAAGCCAGTTTAGTAGCTACTATTGTTTCTTACCAATGTCATCTAAGTCCCTGAAGCAGTGACAGAGCAGAAGATGCAGCTTTTTTCACATGTGATTTTTTTATTTCCCACCATATTTCAGGCAAGCCAACACATACCAAAAAAAGCTTTTTACTATGTGGTTTCAAAATTAAATGCATGCTGTAGACGTGTGGTTTGAAAGGATAAAAAAAGAACTCGAATGTCATCTTTCTTTTACCATATTAACCAAGAAACTATTTCGGGAAATTATGAATAAGCTAGTTAAAATGCAGACAACGTATTTTTAGTGCTTGAGAAATAAATAATTGCAGTTAATGGTTTCCAAGGTATATTTTGCTAAAAACATACAATTTCCAGTCTATAATACACTTCTCCTATACCACATATAACACCTACTCTTCTGCTAGTCGTACGGAAAATTAGTTCCTGTTTTCAGCAGTTCTATTTATTGTCAGTTAAAATCAGGAATTAAATCAGGAAATATTTCCATTTCTTAGTGTCTTTTTTTTTTTAAATTACGCATACAAAAGTTTAAAACCGTGTTTTCCTGCAACATGGATAATCACTGTATTAGTGATTAGTAAGATTTAATACTTCTACATTTGCATATTCAAGTTAACAGTGTCTTAATATTATCCCAGCCATTGTGATAGTCTTTCCCATAAGGGGTTTCTGCCAAGAGAGACCGTGTCTGAATGGCTAAGTATAAGATTTCACTCTAAATAGCAACTGTGGAAATAAAACTGTAAGCAAAGACAAAATACCATGGGAGGAAATCTTGATTTCTGACGAACATCCTCTGGTTACAGTTTTATGATTTCTACTCCAAATTCCAAGTGAAGAGTAGTCAGTCAAACAAGATTATGTTATATTTGTCCTTGCCCCTAAAGTTAGGATATGTTTCCAATATATTTGATTTATTTTAGATTAATATGAACAACAAAGACTTTCAGAACAAGGTATTGTGCGTTTCAGTGTAGCAGGCAGCATCTGTTCTGTCTCACAGAATGGCAGCTACTGCTGCAGACTGCCAAGTCCCATAAATTTAATGGTGTAGTCTACAGAAAACAGGATCCTAATGGTTATATATCTATAGACAGAGATTCATGGTACTAGAAAGGCCCATTCAATCATCTAGTTGGACTTTCTATATATTGAGAGGCTCTTAAATTTCACACTGCAGCCCACAATGCAGGAGTAAATACATAGCTAGTCATCTTTATCACCTATGGCAATTTGTAATGAGCTTCAGAAACCACACTGGCAGAGCCTGCGGGGTACACAGGGAGGGACTGCCACAGCTTCTAGGACACAGGAAGGGCATCAACCAGAATGGATGCTTCTCTCTAAACCTGTTTCTTCAGACTCACCTTCTTTCATGTCTCTGCTGTTTTCATATAAAAGTCTGGGTGTTGTGGGCCTGCAACTGTGAAAAGTTACTGAAATACAGACTCGCTTCTTCTGTAGCCTAACAAGCTGTAGTACTTGAGGCCAGAAGTATTGGGGGAAAACAAGAGTCAGACACTATAGGAAGGGAGAGTAAGATAGCAGGTCTGCATTTCTGATGGTGGTTGTTTTGAGATTCTGATGGCCTTCATTAAGCCTAAGCTTACTGGTGTCTGTGAAGGCTGAAATTAGTGTGTGCCAATCATAGTAAATAGTAAGGCAAGTAGTGTCAACACAGAAGACTTCAGGGAAAATGTTTGACTTGAAGGTCAAGAGCTTTACAGTGTAAATTCTGGTATTATCACAGAAAATATGCCAGGTTTAGAGTGTAACCAAGAAACGCAGTCTTTTGAAGCTGACTTCAAGATGGACCACCAATACATATTCAAAAAATTTGCAGTATGGTTTTACATGTGTGCCTGAGGGCATAAACAGACCGTTCCCAAAGATCTGAACGTGCAGCAATTCATTAGAAATGCATGGACTTGAGGACACCGAGTTGTCTTACTTTTTCTACTAATCTGTATGGCAGAAATGGGATTTAGCAGAATGAGACATGGATATTTGCTTTAAAATGTTGTAGAAACACACTTTGAAATGATTCACCTTGAATTGTGACACCCTGTAACAGACTAAGATTTGCTAAACTCAGCCTTTGGCGCTCAGTTTTTGATTGTCAGGCATAACTGGCGCACTCTGAATTATAAGACCATCCCTACCAGAGAAAACTATCTGTGTACTTGAACTCAGAGATGAGCTATTAATTCATAGAGGTCCCTGTATTAAATACATATGCTGTATACAGTTTTCTGTCACTACAATGCCTTTTTCTTCCTATGTTGCATTCATTTCCCTCTTTCATTAAGCTTGCTTTCCAGATAGTTGGTTAAGTTAATGTATTTGCACTTGGCTCATGCATTAATCTCTGCAAACTATATGACATTTTGCATACTGCACACCTTGTCATAAATTATTACTTACTTGATAGTAAGTATCACTCTGTATTTCTCACCACTCTAAAGGTGAAGCAATGCATCAGCTACTGGTGACTCACAAAATAACATTGACAGAAGGAAGCCATTCACAAATAGAGAAATAATGAAGATTTCTTTCCAATCTAATGGGCATTAGGGAAGATATTTTAAAGTTCAGCAAGTAGTTTGAATTTTAATATACAAGTTTACTAACACAACTCCTAGAGCTGGCCACGAGTTCTAAAAAGGATAAGAAAATGTCACTGCGCTACGAGACAAGGAGTCACTTAATCTTCTCTGGTTTATTCCTTCCTTTTTTCAATTTTCTTTTATTAATGCAAGAACAACAGGTTTCTTTAGGCCTTGAAGTATTCTTATTTCTTTCCCTTTGCTGAAGTTCTGTTCTGTAGTGAAAAACTAACTAGCTGGGTGTTCACGCAGTGTCTGTCATTCCTTGCCATTGGTTGCTGCGATATGAAACAAGATGAGGAGCTCTTAGTATATGCAGCGAGGAAGGTTAGATAAGACTTCCTACACTCTTCAAATAGGAGTCACAGTGCACCTGCACTCCCAGTGCACTCCCTGGATACAAATCACCCCAGCACCACTGATCGTCCCTCTGGAGTTGTGGGATCTCACCCTTTGTCCTCATTGGGAAGATAAATTTTCTAGAATCACACCATGTTCCAATGGGAAAAATAAATAAATCAAGAAAAGCCATTTTCCTATCAGGCTGACTAATTTGACACCCTTTCATCATCAAGCAAATGGAACATTATATTCATCCTGATAGTCTTTTATCCAGGCACATGGTGGTAAAAGGCAAGAGTTGCAAAGCAAAGATGTAAAGCGTTCAGGACATCAACAAAAGCCTTTTCTTCTCATCATAGTTTCGATGAGATCTGAAATATTCCTAATGTTCAAATGACTGCTTTCCTGTCTGCCTTCTTGTGTGTTACGCTTACACCACTGTTTGAAGGTTGCTCTTGCAGTTTTCCATTTTGTCAAATTCCCGCAAAATGTCGTTGAATGAATATAGCTCTTGAAGAAATCTGCAGTTGTGAGCCCAGAGGTGTTCAGGTGGTTTCAAAGCAAATTATAAATGTTTGTTTAGGAGTGGTGCTCAATGCTTTAATTGCAGACTTTTCCTAGTAACAATAACAAAAACCCACTCAATGCATCAGGTAGTAAAAGAACGTCATGTGAGACCCCCTGCACTGCAATTTCAGTTGCAAGTTTGGTGATGTTCACATCCACAGTACATTGTCTTTTTTTTTTTAGCAACACCAGGAATACATACAGATGCAAGGCAGGTGTATTTAGACAGATGTGGCATGGAATGATACCAGTAAGCTTAATACTTCAGCAGTGAAAGTTGAGTCCAAAAAAATAAGTGTAAGTCAGTCCTTCCTGAGGGCAGAGGACTTGCTGCAAAGTTGGAGAATGCTTCCTTGATACTTTTCTGTATTTTCCTGCATTCTCTCTGATACATCAATCCGATACACTGTCTATGTGTGGGATAAATTTGGCATGCCCTTGCTTCTCACCAGTATTGATGCAATAGCTTTTCTTATGCTTGCTTTCCTGAAGGAATGTCTGTCCTCAGGAAGGATCTATTTCCCCCTTTTCTTAGTTCAACTTTGGAATAAAATCAAAACTTTGTTTTATTCTGTGGGTTCTCCCACATAAATTTCTTTTTATCTCAGAAGTCAATTACATCAGTTAATCATAAAGAATCTGGCAACATTATGTGATGTATGTGTGGGGCAATATATAAATGTCAAATCTTGTTGCTGCAGGCTAGAAGGGAAATGCTGCTTATGAAATATGTTTTAGGAACTGAAAAGGCCAGAGTATTTCTAGGTTGGAGTTTACTAGCAACTTAAGTGCCCTTATCCCTGAAAGTCTGGCGACACAGAAGCTGAAATCAGAGTTGTGACATTTGCAATTATTTTCAAGCAAATATATGCGCCTTCAGGGATAGCATTTAAAGAAAACAAAAAGTTAGACAATAGACTTTTCCTCTGTCTTTCAAATGTTTGGAACAGCAGAAGACACCAATGAGCCATTAATAAACTAAATGAACAGCTACACGCTTTTATCATATCTTCAGGAAAAAAAAAATACATTAATTCCTTGCTATTGTCCAAGATGTTATTGGCTAAGGAAGCCTACATTTTAAAAGGCTGGGATAGACGACTGGACTTGAAGCTGAGATGAAGTCCTGATACATTGTTAACATCAAAGTCCCCTTCCTACTCTTCTTACTGGAAGGCTGGTGAGTTCCCAGGAGGGCTGGTTATTGGCAAATACCTCCGCGCATGAATTTCCTTTTACTTTATATTACTGGATTTCATCTAATTCACATTGCTTCTATTCTCAAGGGAAATCATTGCCCCCTGAGTGGTGTTCTGGCCCTTTTCTGTATTGAAAGCATTTCCCAGCATTGCCACCAGTACATTTTATAAGCAGATATATCCTTTTTATATAACAGATATTAATGAAAGTAGAAATAGGATCATCATGCAGTGGGCAAGGATTATGGCAGGGAGATCAAAACCACTCTATTTATAGCCCACAAACTAAAACCTAGTCTTTGTTTTCAGTAGCAACAACAATGTTGAACATGAGAGTAAACGCGTAATTGTTAATGGAACTGAGGATCTCAAAAGTAGAATAACAGCTTCCAGGGAAGACGCAAACCCGCAGTGACATCAATAAAGTGAACCAGATACACTTCGTCCCAGAACTGCAAGAAACCCAACTGATTGATTCACAAGCTGAGTAGTAAGGATTTTTTACAAATTTTCAATTTAGAAAATATTATATGACTGGGAACAGAAAGTATCTTTATGGAAGGGGTAAAAATTTAATGCATGCTACTGCTGTCCACTACTCTGACCTCAATAAAGTAATAGAACAGATACTTGAAGTAAGGAAAAGGGGGGGAATGAGATCTGCATTTTCTTTGATAGGAACTGATTTTCAAGACGATAGGTTAATATGACTGGACAAAACATCTGTCACAGAATAGCATGGAAAATGTTGGAATATATTTTAAGCATCTTGCAGGAGCTCTCTTCGACTGCTGCAGATGCCCAGACCACCCAAAGCAAGCAGCTTCCACTGACGTGTAATAAAGCATGAAAAAGAAGTGACCCAAAGACAATGCAACCTCAAATGGTGTTTGCTACAAAACAGATTGCCCAGCGATCACAGGGTAGTAGAGGAGAATAAAAAGAAAAATAATCAGGATAGCAGACCCGTTCTCTCCACTAGCTATTTTCTAGCCTGTGTCACTTCATATGAGGACAAACTGGGTTTAGTTGCGAGGCAGGCTGAGCAATTGCGTTTCCATGGTCCTGTCTGAACTACTCGTGTTTTATTCCATCCACACTTGCAGAAGTGAATGGAAATCTCACCCTCTGCCTCTAAAAGAGCTTATATTACGTCTGAAATCCACCCAATAAATCCTCTCTATGTACCTTATGAAAACAGGATTGTTAATTCAGCATCTGTAGGTGAAGTTCACACTTTTCCCCTGTGCTGTTCACGGGGAAGAGAAAATATATGATGTACTATGGATTTTGTTGTTTGTTACCACCAAACCTCGACCAAGTAAAATATTATCAGGGTAGGAGTGTAAAGGTACATCAGATGTGAACTAGTGATGACCGTTAAATATCACAATCTCTGTAACTTTCTAGCCTTCAATCAGTACTCTACAGTGTCTGCCTTTACTATCTCTAGCTGCTGTATTTCTCTTCAATATCTTTCCCTTGCTGAAATACTTCTAGCTGCTCAGTGGAAATAAATCTGCACACCAAGGAGGCCTTGCTGGGCATCCTGGGGATTTAATGCCTCAACTATGAAAATGACACTTGAACTGTCCTTTAAAAAACAATGGCAGATGTGGCAGAAGTTCATTGCACCATTAACACAAAATGCCAAAAGCATAATTTTTAATCCTAAGCAATAATACAGCAACTGATAAATGCTTGGGGTTTTAGCACTTATTTGAGATTGAGGAACTAATATTTTACTTATGTGCGAGGGGAGAAAACAAGTAAAAGCTAGCAGGAACTTTTTTAAGATGTGTAAGTGTTTTGGAATAGATCATCTCAATGTCCTTCTTTCTAAATTACAAATGTTTAGCTTAGCTATTTCTCTGCCTTGGTCTTGGTCGTTGGACAGAGGGAGGGGTACGAACTACCAAGGAACCAAACTCTTCATCAATAGTTGTTGGCAAATTTCCACTACAATTATTTCCACTATAGAAAAAAACTATGCTTCCTATGAACCAATAAAGAAGACATGGAATTGTAGGGCTCTTGATCTTCATCCTGGAAATGTACACATAAAAACGGCTTTAGTCACTGAAAAAAAAAAAACACTGAATTTCCCTGTTATTGCTGTTATCAATTACTTTTCAGTGTAGAAATACATTTCAGTAGAAACACACGTTCAGTGGTTTTAGCTGGCTTTTATTTACAGCAACCTTACCAGCAACATGATCCAAATACTTGTTTAATTCCTAATATTTATTTTTTGCTGGCCTGTGTGGGTATGTGTTGCTCACAAAAATCAACGTATACCAAGCAATTTGAAAAGTACTGATCTCCCAAGCATGAATCTAAGCAGTTGGTTGAGTGTGGCTTACTTGGATTGCTTCCTCTCAAGCTTTGGGAATTTTTTTTTTTTTCATTTTAGTTTACATTTGCGTCTGGTAGAATGGAATGGGGAGAAAAGAATAAAGACAGCATGGCATTGCTTGTTAACTGAAAAAAACCTGCATTTTCCTTCTTGCACTGTAAGAAGGCATCTTGTGCCCTTACAGCTTTGCTATTCCCCTAGGCCTCTCCCAGTGCAGTGGAGAGTAGTTTGGGGATACCTGTGGAGTGCATTGCTCCTGTCACCGAGATCTAGAGTTGAATCCAGACTCTTAGAGCTAAGGACAATCGGAGTAACCTGACAGTGGCTGATAACATGTCTAGGACCAAGAGGCTGAAAAACAGAAGAAAAAACCTCATTAATTTTGTGTTGGTGAAATGGGAATCAGCTGAACCATGACAGAAGCACAGAGAAGGGTTTGTCTCCCAGAGTGCAGAGCTCAGCAAAGGCTAAGGAAAAACAGGGAAGACCGTGGCTTGGGAACCGAGCTGATGGAGCTGCAATGGCACACCAAAAGCAGGACAAATATGAAAGACAACAGCCCTAGAGACCTGAAATACTCAGCAGTCAGCATTCTCTTTCTAGTGTAAGTCCTCTCCTACTCTCCTACGCTGTCTCTGAAGGGCCCCCTGTCAAGCTAAACAGAGAGCAGCCACGGGTGCATGAACCCTTGGCTGGTCTGCTGCAGTGATCACCTGAAGGGTTCAGCCAAACCACACCAGCTCTGAGGGGTTTTGTGCCGAGAGCCGTCCATGACCACTGTCCCCAGAAACTCACCCTTATGTGTGCCCAAAACTTTTCCTGCTAAGGTCTTCTGCAATGCCACTATTTCTCTGTAGACGTTTAGGGAAGCCTATATTTAGGCTAGAGATCTTTTTGAAAGTGACTAGCTTGTTTGAACAGTAAAGCTTTCTTTTGAGAGGGAGAAACCTTCACAGTTCCTGATTTCTGTGTGTGTGATGGGTAGAGATTTTTGTTATCCTAAGTGCTCCTCTAAGGCAGGTTTATTTGGTTTTATGGAATGAAACTAATTAGTCATATCTTTTTCCAATACCAGCTACATTATTTCTGCAAAACTTAAACTGTACCAGTGGTTAGGATGCATGCCAATAATACAAGTAGTAAAAAGAAAGGACAAAAAGTATCTTTCCTATACCTTACTCTCTATTTTAATAGAAAACACAATCAGTGCTACCATGTACAAGTATAATATTCCCTGGGTAAAGCAGCACTGTACTGCATCTACCTATTTATTGCTCAGTAAATGAATATTGTCTCAGTAAGTGCTGCACGACAGTCGTTCAGCAGTGGTGCAACATTGCCACCATGTGTTCTGCACTGAGAATTGGTTTTATAGTGTCAATACAGTTACCCTCTTTTCGTGTTATTTTAGAGAAACAGAAAAAAAAAATAGAAAAAATGAATAAGGGTAACTAAGTAACTTCTCCCCAACAAAATCATGGACTTAGGTATGGGGAAACAGTGCCCGGAGCATTTTGGAACTCTTACGTGATGCTCAGCAAGCTCCACACTGATCTTCTAATCGTGTTTCCCAAGCTGAATCACGTATTTACTCTCACTCCTTTAATCTTTCTTGTCCATGAGAAAAAAACTTTTTAGTTAGTGACCTTTCTTCTCTCCCATTGTCAGATTTCCCTTCAACCTTGTCCATCATCCATTCATCTCTTAAGAGAGTCAGCTAGTAGCACACTTGGGATTCTGTTATTGGTCTCTTCTCGTGGGGCACAACTTGAGCTAGGAATTAATGATCCCAGGCCTAAGTGGAAAACTCAAGAACTGAGACAGATCAGGGTTGGTTTTTTTCTAAAAATGCTGCCTTTCGTCAATATTTTTGCTGAAACTATCAAGTAGCATCTTTCCCAGAGTAACCCAATGGAAATCACATTCCAGTACAGTGGGAATAATTAGCCATACATGATTGCTTTTATGCATCAGCAATGTTTTCAGTCATCTTCAACACACACTTCCATCGTTCAGAGGGCTTAGGTCTTGGCTAACTGTGATGCTGATCCCAGCAACAATGGAGATCCCGAACCATCTATCTTTGCTTTTCAACAAGATGAGAAATTTGGGTTTTTTCTCTTGATGAAGAAGGCTAAACATTAAAAATAGAACCTTAATGCAATCAAAATACAGTAGTGTGAATGCGTTATATTTTTGCTATTTTTCACTTGGGCGAACTAAACAAGTATATAAATGTATGGCATTTGTGATGATAGAAAAGAAATTTAGATAATGAAAAAGGGATTTTTTTGTGTAATCCCTATTGATGGGAAGGTAGAGGGCTACATTGGACCATTGGACCAATACTGCCACAGATGCAAAAAGCAAGTGTGTGTTTGTACCAGAAGTGTGGAAAACTAATACATTTGCTTTCTCAGATACATTTACTGATTGGATTTAGTCAATTAAGCCTGATCATCACAGTCAAGGTCACTGAAGCTACAGTCCCCAGCTGGTCCAAAAGACTGGCAGCAACTAGCTGGGACCAGGGATGGGCAGGTACTGAGTTAGGCCTTTCAACCGTATTGGCTTCCTCAGTGAGCCAAAAGCAGATTTGAACCTATCCTTGATAAAGTCAATCTTTACTGAATTAAGTGATGCAAATTGCACCTCTCTACCTAATGCCAAACAATGTCATGCAGCCATTCTGATTATTGGCTTCGCCATTCTGGTCAATACTAAATATTTTTACTGGTACAGAAGCCTAGAGAGTGCATCTGACAGTGGTCCTTCCATACTGATGTTTTCCAGCCTAATTCTGTCACAATTCAAAATGCTGGTTAATAAATCAAGATTTCTAATTAAATTAAACCTCTAAATAACGTAGAATTCACTATCTCAGAACGTACCAGTCCTGTGGTATGGCACTCACAGCAGCAATTCTGCCCCCAAAATTGATTTCCAGCACAGATTCACCTTCACGCTGCTGCAAGAAAGGTTCCTCTCCCATCTCGAGTCTTTCCCTAACCATAGTTACTAGTTTCCTTTTATAAACAAAACCCTCACCAGTTGGCTCTTCTCTAAGAAATCAGAAAGAACGGAGAGCATGTAATGTGAATATTGTTCCTCACTTGTACAGATTTTATTTGTCATTGTTTATGGCTTTGGGATATTAGAAAAATGTGTGATAATATTTTATCTGAGTTTAGAAAGCTATGAGTGAATTCATAAGATTCTCTGGTGGTGGATTCTTTGATTTATTATTCAGCTCTTGGATATTTGATTCTAAAACTCACCAGGGAAGACCCAGCAGACCTCAGTATGAAAAGCATGGTGCAAGCAAATACATTCCCAACAGGCAAGATCCATCAGGGAAAGTAAAGTGACCCGGTCGTACTAGTTTAGCAAGACAAGAAAATGTACATTATCAACAGAGACAAATCAAGAAGTTTCTTAATATTATTTTCTTTCAACAATACAATGTAATATCATTAATGATATAAGAACACACATTATTTGTAAAAAAAGAAAAAAGAAATAGAATGTGTTGTTTCTTGTTGTATTTAGAACATTTGAATTAATAGTGTCATTTTAAAATCCTATTCTCAGCAAACACAACAAATGTAATTGTTTTCGGCTAAGAGCTTGAGGCAAAAATTGTTTTAAGAAGCAGCTAGTGAAGCAGCTAGTGTAGATGCTACTACAAATTTGCTATCGATAGTTCATAGCTGCACAAGAGTCTGAGGATCATCTGTCAGTACACAACAAACAGGGAATCACTTCCACTCCTTATTTCAGCCCAGGACCAATAGAAAATAGATCAGAAGTCTGAATATTCCCAAAGTAGGTGTTGCCTTAGCGGGGGTCTAGTTCAGTCTCCAGTGTGGGTACAGGCTCTGAAGTTTAGCTCAGATTTCTCCGAATTTTTGACCAGAGGAGACATTTCCGACTCTTCACTGAAACTGGCTTTTGTTTACTCCATTTAGCCCCTCTTCTATATATAAGGCCCTAATTGCTTTCATGTCACATGCTCTGCAATGAACGGATAATTGCGTCAACCCAGCAAGAGCATGACTCACTAAGTGAGCAATATCCATTTTCAACAGGGCAAAAATATCGGTGTAGGCCCACTTAATTGTTCCATGATACAATTTAGCACTGCTGTAGCATGTATTAAATTAATTAAAAGGCTTTCCTTCCCGTCAAAGGTATAATCAAGGCAATTGGCTTCCAAACATAATCAAGAAACTATGCAAGGAAAGCTTAGCAATATGAGCTATTTTTTCATGTGGAAAGTTAATTGATTTTCTATCATTTTTCCCCTCTGGGATTCAAATGAAGCTTTACAAAAGTTGTTGTTCTTTCATGTGTAATCGGTCCACTTGAACTTTTAGAGGTTACTTGAAACTAGGCCAGCAAAGTACTTTTTTCTCCCCTTCTTCTGAGAGATTGTATCAACCATCATTTAAAAAAAATGACCTAGAGGTCACAGAAAACTCCAGAGTGCTTAAAACAATTAACATTTAAAACAGAAAAACTTTACTGTGAGGTAGCAATCAGTTTCCTCTCTTACTGAATACATCAGCAAACACCTTTCTGAATGTTAATAAGATGGGGGTGGTTTGAAGAAACACACACTTTTTTTTCCTCAGTGCTTGGCACCAGAAGTAAAATTCCATCTGGAAAAGAAAGGTTAGGGAAGGTGAACCAAAAAGTGAAAAACTGAACACTCAGTTAAACCAACAAATGCCAATCAGTCTAGGCATTGGTATTCTCCTTTAGCCGTTCCTTTGGGGAGGACAGGGTGAGGCGGCTTTACATGGAGGCATGTTATGGAACAGAAAATAAATAAAAATTACATTCTGCTCTGGAGAGCCTCTTGATAACCTGCAGCTCCCTGGAAGTGTCCAAGAGAATTGGCAGCATTATACAAGAACCCAACTACAAGAGACACCAGTGAGAGTCTGTGTGTTTGCTATGTTGATTCTGATAGAGCTACAGTGGGATGGGAATATCAAGAGGAATTTACAGTGACCAAAGGACAGACTATTTTGAAGTTGATTGAATTGAGTTTTGTTACGAATTATTTCAACCAGCAGCACCTCCCTGATTTGGATAACACAAATGCTTCATAAAAATACAGGCTGAACTCAATACTTATCTATTCACATTGACAAGCGGCTAACCAAAGAGTTTCAATGGCCTTTTCAGTTCTCAGGAAGGAGAAGGGTCCCTTTTCCTGTTGAAAAATGTGGCAATCCCATACCCTGTTCTCTGTCTATTACATTATATTATATTGATTGCTGTATAACATGACAATTCAGACCAATAAAGGCAAGGAGAAAAAACAGTAAAAGAAGCATGCCGTGCAAGCATAAATCTGACAGTGGTTTTGGATTCCGGAAAAAGAATTAACTTCACATATTCCAAGGTAAGATCAAATGTGATGTCATTTACTTAGGCAAAGAGATCAAGGCTGAGCCGTGAAGTCATGAGCCACAGATCTACACGCAAACGTAGGTTTTCTCAAAGCTCTAATGTGGTTCTGATTGAACATTCCACTTCAAAATTCTCATCTCTAAATTAAGCTTTTTTAAGAGCAGGAAAAAAAAGCCTTCTGTCCTATCTTACTGTGCAATTATAATGCAACTAGATTGTTCAGAAAAGCAGAGTATTTAAATAATACATCATTTCTCATTTTTGCAAATGCTGGAAGTGATGTTTCATATATGGGTTATCAGCCTGTGTACAAATCAAGAGTTTGCAGAGACACTCTGGAACTAAAACAGTCAGAATGAACTTGCATCACTAAACTGAACCATGCTTTTTTCCATTATCAGAAACGGAATCCCAAGATGATAACGGTCTTAACGGTCATTAAGCTTATGCATCTTAAGATGATAACGATCACCTGCTCTGGCAGGGGGGTTGGACTAGATGATCTCCAGAGGTCCCTTCCAACCCCTATCATTCTGTGATTCTGTGATTAACAAGTAAAATTCTTCACACACCAACCACTCATTCTCACATACCTTAGTCTCAGAGGGAAAATATTAATCAAATCCAACTCCTGGTTGATCCAGTATTTCGTTCCTACAGCATATTCTCCGATATTTTTTTTCAGATTTCTTTTAATTGACCTTAGCAAATCAGCTCCACTAACTTCCCTTGTGGTACTTGTACAGTCTAGTATATCTGAATTTCAGCAAGTTGTTTTTCCTAAATTTAACATTACTTAATTTTAATTCATTCTTAATTTCATCACTTCTGTTCTCGGAGAGCACTCCAAGTTATGTTTTTTCAGAATCATCTTTGAAGGATGACTTTGATCTGTTGGTTCTGGGGCATCAAGTGAAAAGTATCAAAAGAATATACATTTCAAAAATGAAATTTTGGGAAGTATAGGATTACAAGCAGTACCAGATAAACATTCATTTGAACATTTGTGATCACAGTCCAATTCTGTCAATTATTAAATGCTCTCAGTTGCAAGCACCTTGTAAAACACACCCCAGAATGAATAACATTTCCCTTGGAATAGCAGCCAATTGAATTTGGATAGCTTATTTGCCAGCTCATTCATACATGTGGGTTTGGGGTGGGGTGGGTAGGGGTGTTATTCAGCCATCTCTTTTGACAACCAAGATTCTCATACAAATATTGAAAAAGAATCAAAAGCAAGACATCAAACATCACATTCAGAGCACAGACAATACTTGGCTGCTCAGCCAACCTCTCTTCCCACTAGCTCCCTTCTTCCTGCTCTCAGCAGAAAGCTATCCATTGGGCCATTACTTTTTGTACAGTTTACTTTATTAATGTTCATGAATGGCAAATAAATCTGTGGAATTCAGGAAGTGTTTCACAACCCAAAACAAAGAGCCTTAAACGGATCACAGTTTTGTTGCAGGAAATGCTATTCAGCTAGTGCGAGCTGTCTGGATTTTTGACAGTCTGGATTTTGAAATATGTTAGGTAACAGAATCTTTGGTGGGCAGAGGAGACGAAGTGTAAGCAGCTGATTTAAACAAAGACAATTCGCAATTAAATTTTCATTCGGTAAGCAGGCTGACCATGATTTGTATTTTCCTGATTGTTTGTTTTTGAAAGCTTTGCAAATGCTAAGCTTATGCATGAAATGCTAACGGTGCTTTGATGTTTCCTGGCCCAGACACCAGCCTTCCATCTTGTTTACTTTAAAATTTTATCCAGCATGAAAGTAGCTCATTGGATTAATGTACTGTCTTGTCAAGTTTAGGAAAGCTAGTTGCAACTCTGACATAGGAAAGACAAAAACAAAAATAAGGAAAAGAAGGTGAAAAAATGCGTTTCAGTATTTCTTCCTCAAAGAACAAATGTGCAATCTGCCACAAATCTAAATGGCAGAGTCAACACTTCAAAGTTATCGGTAGAATTTGTCCTCTAGCTAAGTTATTCTGCGGAGCATGAGCAACATAATAAATGACACTTGCCTCTTGCTAAGAATTATGCATAACATATTGCATATTACAAGGTTTTAAACATATGGATAGAAAACCAGATAGATTCAAGAAAACTTATTAAATTAAGGCTTACTTGCCACAAGTACACACCTGCACTCCAGAAACAGTGCCATCAGAGTCTTCAACCACAATAGCCACAAAAGAACAAACTGTTGTAACATATGACAGAATAAGGCTAAAGCCTTAATTTATGGTGTTAGTTCTGCCACAAAATACACTGAAAAATCCCACACAATTTTTAATCTCATTTTAATGGCTCAAGAGATAACTGTGTTGTAAATCCACATGAATTACAAAATCATTACACTAATTTTTCAGTTGGGCATTCAAAGGTTCTCAAGAATTGTATCAAGTCAACAGAATATTTTAATATGCTTCGCTCTCTAGAAGAATATCATTTTCCATTTAATTCTACTATCTTTAGAGTCCTTTTATAGAATACCATTATCTTCCTATGGAGTGCAGTTATTCTGATTGTTAGGTTCCATAGGTTCTTTTTATATAGGGAGGTGCCTGACTGCTTTGTTTTCTGTAGTCCAGACAGGTACTAAGTGGTTGCTTGAGAAATGTTTGGTTAGAGATTTTTAAAGTAGAGTATCTACTTCCCCAAAGTTTGGGAATATTCAGATCAAAGAGGGCTTTCAATATCTAGAGAGAGTTTCTACAACCTGAAATTAAGTGAGAAGTTAGATGTAGGGATTTTGCTCAGATCTATCTTTGCTTGTTATTTTGAAACGTTTATGCGGATAGATGTAGTGAACAAGACACCACAGAGCACATAAAATTATAGATCGTTAATCAGAGGAATTTTATTACCTGTCCTTTTTGGAAGTGCTGTAAATGAGACAAATATTTCTGCATTTTCATAAGGCATTAAAATTGATTTCCATTTTAACTGTGGGGCACTGCAATTGCAAATAAAGTAGCCTGTCTATAAAAATGACAGTATCTTTTAACACTTGCTTTTCTTCTTGAAAACTTGTCATAAACAAGCACTAAAACTATCTCCAGTCTAACTCCGTGGCATTTTACAGCTCATACACCTGCAACATTTGCTTACAGTACCTCACCAGCAAAACACAGGGCGTCACCTCCAACAGCCAGCAATCACAAATTCACCAAACTCATCATCTTTTGAGATGTTCTACAACTTAATACCATTTTGTAGAAAACTGCCTGTCTTGTTTTCCCAAGAGATGGGCAGACATTTAGCACCTGGGAGAACTGCATGTGCCCAAGACTGGCAAAGGCAGCCACCTTTCAGTGAGAGGGCGCATCCCTCCAAGAGAAGCCCAGGACACATGTGGCATCTCACATCCACCTGTGCTAACTGACACCTCACCACAAGAAAGTACACCGCAGTGGGAATGCCCTTCACTATCACAAGTGCTTAGCTCTGCGGTGCAGGGTGCTTGCCTCCTGAGGCCAGCGAGAATCCTTATCATGGGTGTCCTCACTTTACTGGGTGGCTTGAACATGCCGAGGCTGAACAGCAGCCTGTGAAGGAGGGTAGTAAGCCACCTATTCAGCATGGCCCCAGTAAGGGAAGAGGGTCTAATCAATCTCTGCCCCAACTATTGTCAGTCATCACTTTTTCATTGCACGTCTTCAGGAGTATCACATTCACAACGTTTCTAACGCAAATCTCTGCTGAACAGAAGTGAATAGCCACACTCGTCTAAATTATTCAAGAGGCTGGAGTGTGCATGGAGCCCCAGTACAAGACTGCTGGTTCAGCTTCTTTGGTCAGCGTAACTGAATTGTCTTGCAGTCTCTTTGCAGGGCTGTAAGAATTCATACCTAGGTGGGACCAAGCTACCACTTAGACTCCTGAGGAACACTGAAAATAGAGGACAACAGGATACAAATCAGGCTGCTGTCCAAACAGAAACTTTGATACCAAGTGTCTGTTTAGCCACACCATGATGTACCTGAAGTTGCTGAATAACTAGGAATTTGGCCCTATTTTTATTTCTGCATTTAGTGTTGCATCACTAACTGAGATAGTCCACCTTTATAAGACAGTGTATGTTTTTACAATGGATGTCAGATCTTTTTAAAACAATTCCAAAATAAACTCCATTTCCAATCCTTGCCAAGGTGCAGAGGGAAAAAAACACTTTAAAGGAGGTGGGAACCTTTGGTAGTTATGTATGGAATCAAGTTTCATGTTTTTAATAGGACATTTGAAAATGTATGTGATATTTTTGTTAAAGCAAAAAGCAATGTTCTAAGCACACACCACTACAGAAACTCCATAATGACCTGTGTAAAATTAGTAACTGAACAGTTAAAGATATGTTTTCTATATTTCATTTGCATTGGCTCTGCATTTAAATATTTTCCCATAATGATAGTGGGTCATATACATAGCTTTATATTCAGTAAAGTTAAACCAGGAATTGATTTGGCTCTCCATTCTTTCAGCTAAGACTGTAAATACCATGAGCCTGTCTGCTCTGTATGAATATAAATGGCCTCCATGGAGTTCTGCCAGTTTACAGCAGCAGAAAATCATGGCCAGAGGATCAAAGGGTCTTTTCCATAAAAGCAGGCATTTGTTTCCATGCCATTTTCTTCAAAAGGTTCTAAATTATCTGGTGAGTACTCTCCATACTAAAATTATTTTCTTTCAGTGGCACTGTGTGTACACAAGTGTATAAGATGACACCTTTGTGCATTAATAGAAATATATTTAGAACCATAATAATGTCTGAGTCAGACAGATCTGTCTGCATCTCTTTTCATTTCTTCAATTTTTATCTTATTCATTCACAACCATTATCTAAGCAAATAATTACTCTTCCTTTTACACCCACAAGGAGTAACTCTGAGCATTAATAATATCTGAGCTTGCACCACGGCCAGCCAAGGAAACAACCCTTCAGATTCCGGGACCAGTGGAAGGACTACTATACTTCCCATAAAACTCAAGGAGTTTCTCCCCATAACTCAGGATCCATCAAGACTGTGGCAGAAACAGTCAGTATCTTTCTGGTAACGCCTAAGTTAGCAACAAGTTTAATACAGATAAGCTCACCAACTGATATGGATGAATATATCTCTGTTGCACTGTAGACATCAAGGAAGTCATGAATACGAGGGTATTAAAGAGATGCATCACACAGTTTTCACTTCCAACAGGCTCACACAATATCAGAGATTTTGCAGTCAAAATCCTTGTCAGTGTGGTAGGGGGAAAATCCTATTCCCTACTGCAGAACCCGCTAAGTCGATTCCAAGTAGCACTAGAAGTTTCTTGTTCCATGTGTGAGTTTTGCCTTTAATTCTTTTGGAAGACAAAAAAAAACGTTTAGAAAAGACCGTAAATAGAAAAGGATAATGTCCCTCACCAACCCCTGCTGAAAATATTAAAGAGAACACAAGCTACAAGAGGAAAAGATATATATTATGTGGACTCCAAATCACCTCACAAACACTGAAACTATTCCAGGTAACTAACTCCATGTACATGTATAAAATTTAACATGCACATAAAGTATGTTCTTAAAAATGACAACCTGGTAATGGAGAACAGAAAAATATGCCTCCTCGTTGAAGTATAATCAAATAGAAGGTACAAGCCAAAAACAACCACAGGGGCAGGCCAATAAAATGTCATGTTCAGAAAATGTAGCCCACATTGCCCAATCTCCACTGTGATACTCATCTCTGTTAACAGAGAGCAAAAATCTAACTCATGAGTGGTGTAAATGTAAGTGAATTATCCCCATTTCTCTGCATAAGATGGATGTCACTGAAGAGTTCCAATTTTGTTGGGTATTCTGCAGCAAAGTGTTTCTTTATATCAAATGGAACCATATAATGACTATACTGAATGACACTTATGGACCATAACAGGTACTCTGAGCATTTGGTAAGAGAATCATCTGCCTACGAGAGAAGAAACTGAATGGCTGTATGTATCCCTAATGTACAGGGAAAAATTGATAATGAAAAGAAAAGAAAATGCACTTGGAGATTCCAGACCTGATTTGGCCTGAAGATCATTATGAACCCCTGGACAAGTTTTCTCATTGACTCTACTGGCAATAGGATTCCAACAGGACTGACCTATAGTATGTGTCTCTCATACCTTTCTAAAAAAAACACTTTAAAAAAGTGCTGAATTCATCATTCCACAAGCCCACTAAAGCCCACCTTTATTTATATTTGATTCTTTGCCTGCAGGTTAGTAAACTCTGTACACAGAGGTCTCTTAGACTAAAGGTTCCTTACTTTATCTTTGCTATACATACATATGTGAATGAGGTTGTCTCCCTTATTTTTCTGTTGAGGCTTTTAAAGGTTGACCTTGCTGTCTTTGTACAGCAATTCTCAATTTCTTCCTCACAGATTTGCTCGTGGAGCTCTTCCAGAACATACTTCTTATCCCTCACATTTGTACACATTATCTGTGTGTTCCAGTCAAAGAAGATGAATTAATAAATAGATCTGCTCAGGAATCTTTAGCTGAATGTTTCTCTGGAAAACTCCAGTTGGATCTGAAGCACTTAATTAAAAATATCTTGGGTTCAACAAAACACTCTATTGCCCTCAAATGAATTCACATTAAAAAAAAAAAAAAAATCCCAAACAACAGCAGAATCTGTTATACAGCCAATTGCATCAAAAACTGCTTTAACTACGGCACAGGCATTCTTTTGAGTGTAGATGTTAATAATAAATTTCTCATTACCTTCTACCAGCAAGGTCCTATACAGACCAGTTTTGCTATAAAACATACCTGTAGTTTTATATCACTCTCCTTAAACATCTTCTCTGAGACCACTTTCTCTTCTGTTTTTCGTTAGCCTTACTCTTAAATTATATGCCCCTAATCGAGGCAAATACCATTCTTCAAAACAAATGCTATTCAGATTTCAGTGGTGTGTGATTATGGTCTACAAAGTTACTGATCCAGAAAATTTCCTTTGGAGCATCAAAGCAGCTTTCTTTGCTTTTATAAATTGCTGACAATGGAGCAGCCAACCAGCCACAAGAATTTCATCCAGAGCCTTTAAACAACTTGTGGTTCAGTCTCTAGTCTGCCTGCTGAGGCAGTCTTCCCATATTCATCATGTTAATCACCCATTTCAGAAATAATGAAGATAGGCCAAGGACAAAATGTTGGTCAATAAACTTTAGCTAATGCAGTCATACCAGAAAAAGACCAATAATACAATTCAGTGTTGTGATGTTAAACCAAGCCTCAACAGCAAAGCTTCTACAGTAAGCTGAAAAAAAATGAACTCTAAACACCTCAAAGCAAAAGTACATCCTACCTTGTGTCAGAGATGCACATCCTTCTCTCCCACCCATGCTACCTGACCTTTACTCAACTCCAGAGTTTTCTGTATTTCAGTGATGCTGAGTGTAAGCCATAAGCTGGTATTTGGAAACATCTTCTGTAACAAATGTAAAATCTGACAGCCTTCCAATGCCGATTCCTTTAATGGATGAGATCACTATTTTTTCCTCTGTGCGGAAGGCTTTTGTAGCAGTTCATGTTTTAATTGTCAGGAGTTGTACCACATCAATTTTGATTAACTCAGAAAGTTTATTGGAAACAGAAATATTTATTTCTCTGCAGAGTTGAAGTAACCCAAAAGACAGAGAAAATAACCCAACATTCCCAGATTTATTCACTCATATAACTCTGTGTATTTAAGTCATCTAATGATAGGGAAAGAGTGTATAGACTGATTTGTCAGATGCAAAAAGCTCTTATTTGCATTACTGAAAGAACTAGGTAAAAGGCAGCTTTAGGTCTAGCTTTGTGCTAGTCAGGAACTGAGTCAGTACCAAATATAAGCCAGAGTAGCCATACTGCTATTCTGAATTACAGCAGCTTGTTTTGGTCCTATGGAGCAATTACTCCAGCATACCTGGCCTGGGCCAATACAGGATTCACCCTGCTCAACGATTTTTCTACAAAAGGGAATTTATGGCTGTCATTTGAGACGTCCTTCCAACTGCCTTGTACCACCTGGAAAACAACAAAGTAGCTGAACACTGAGGCCTAAAAATACTAAAGGTCGCTGGTCTATACAAAATTCCGTTGGGTTTAGGGACAAATACAGACACCCTTAGCCAACCTTAATGCCTAAGCAAATCAGTGTACAGACATATAAAAAGGATGGAAATACTTCCTCTCTGGCTGAAGGGTTACTATACAAGCAACTCTGTGCAAGCACCATATTCCTATTCTGTGTTTTCCTTAGAACTAGGAGGAGGTACAGCGAAAGGCAACCTCGGGCTCCAAGGCACCTTGGTAGAAGAAACAAAAAATCTCGAGGATGTAATTTACTGTCCATATAGATAAGAAACTAAATAACAATGAAGAGCTAGATTTACCCAATAAAAATGTTATTTCAACAGCACTGCACAGAATGCCTTTGACTCAGTCTTCAGCTCATGCTGACTTGACATCTGTCCCCGTTTTCTTCTCAGACAATTCCATAATGGCCTTCAGCTCAGCTTCAGAAAACTTAGGGGTCAGTGCCACATTGTCATAATCAAATTCTTCATCAAGTGAGAATGGTTGAACATCATCCCCTAGTAGCTGTAATGAGGAAAAACAAATACATAAATAATATTGCCGCAAGTGATGATAAGGAAGCTCAAAATATAAACTTCTAATTAATATATAATTAAACTATTTTTTCTGACTCTAGCACTCTCAGCTGATTAAGCTCTTTTTAAGTAAAAGAATAAATTCAATTATTCAATTTGACCTAATTTAAGCCATTTAATGTGCCCCATTTGTACTGTATCTGAATTAATATCATTAGCTAATTTTGCTCAAGGCAAGGAATCTAAAAACCTGCCTTGCACACATCTATTACATTCCTGCTACTTGTAGCAGCAGGGCTGTGGGGATATGGACAAGTTATGTGCAGCTATGTTAAATTTCAAAGACAGATTCCATATCCTTAAAATTTGGGCTAGTATCACGTAAAGCTTCAGTGTACATGCATCTGATACTAATAGAACATGGTTCCCAGAACACAGTTTCAGCAAATGAAATGCCTGGAATAAGCAAAATGACACATAACCCATTTTCAGACTCTAAGAATTTCTTTTCACCATCTCAGAGATATGCAACTGGCTGGTTTGGATTTCTTGCGTGATGAGTCTTACTGCATTTGACAATATTTCCTTTGTTGACATAGTGTATAGCATTTCTGTATTGTTTATTGTTGAAATATCTTAGAATAAACACTCTGCCTATAAAATAAAATAATGAAAACAAATAACTATGGTAGGCTGCGTGCTGATAAGGAACTGCAGAGGGCCATGCCACAAAAGGTTTATGGTAAGCAGTTACATAGAATTAATTACAGAGCTACACAGGAGACACATCTTCACTACCCAAACTATACAGGAATGTTCCTTATCCTTTGAGAAGTTAATATAAAATGTCTAGAAATTTCAGCCATCACAAAAAGCACAACTCCTCAAGGGTTCTGTGTTTCAAATATTTAAGTAATTGAGTACCAAATCAGCAAAACCTTTAAACACATGCTTATTTTTTCAAACTTCTGAAGCCAATGACTACTGACATATTTGAAGTTAAGAATATATTTATTTGTTTTGCTGAAAGGGAGGAAGAAGACTCAGCATATTATGGTCAGTGCTCAGTTTAGAAGGCACAGTATCCCACACAGTTTCTGGTAAGAAGCTGTATTGACACAGTTAATATCATCTAGTAAGTCAGAGAAGCGGTAGCTGGATTCCTCTCCAGTGGCTGGGCACCTGACAGACATGGCAGCAAGTATCATGCAAGTATCTACATCCTTTATTAATAAACTGTAATATTGCCTGATCTATCAGGAAATATTTTTGCTGGTTTTGTATAATTTTATTCATCATCTGTATTGCTTAATGTTCGAGGGCCTGGCTTCAATAGATGCTGCAGCATATAAATCATCTTAGAGGCAGGCCTGTAGACCATGTGCTTTTATAAATGAGGAAAACAAACTTTGTAGACAGAGCAGGTCTAGAAAACAGTATTCATTCTGCATGCAAAGCTTATGTCCATAGACTATCCCAGGTAAACCATCATTAACTTATGAATAGCACATTCAAGAAATGTTTACGTGAGACAAAGCATGCACACAAGCTCTCTTTCCCATTAAGGCTAAGGTCAACTCCTTGATCTCCTCACCATATTCATGTACAGTTTCATCTTTTCCACAGGCAAAGCCTCCTAAAATTCCATGCCAGTAAGGGTACCAGCAACTGGTTAACAACTGGTACCTGCAGCTGGGGTTCATTATTACCTGTCTTTCCTTTGCAGATATACAAAACACTCCTCCAAAATATAATGCAAGGTGCAAATATTTTTCAGTTGTTTGGTTGTAACAATATTTGTTACCACATCTATAGGTAACTGAGATAAGAAGAGTTTAAATTACAGTAAGCCTTCACAGGGATTCTACAAAACCAAATCTATTCTTCCTCTGCCAACATAGTTATGGACAGTATACACACATTCACTAGGCCCTTGTGTCGACCTTCATGTCATTCCAGGAACATTTTATGCATGTGCAGAGAAATACTGGAAAAACTTTTGTTTAAAAAACTTGACCCCAAAATGCCAACTGAAATTAGATGCCAAAGTAGTACATACCCAACTTCACTGTTAACAATTTTTCTGTTACCCACTTATTGCACATTTAAAAAGTTTATTCACATTGCATATTTATCAGTGTGCTTCATCTCTCAAACAAGTACTCAAAGCACTAGAGATTCTTTTTTTGCTGCTTCTCCCAAGAAGCCATTCACTTCAACATTCCACACAGACAAGCAGTCTAAAATTTTTATACTGCAAACTGCAATTTTTATCTATTTCAAAAGGAAGACATTTTGCAATAGAACACTGACTCCTCTGAGCTGAGCAAGTTATTATCTTGTTATTCTTGCCTAAGGAGCTGAGAGAAATATGTGAATTTCAGGTGTCTAATTTAACATCTAATTGAAATCTTTTTGAGAGCTCTCCAGGAATAGAATTTTGCTCTATTAGAAAACTGCCAGTTTGCTTAAGAATGCTCCTGTGATTTACTCTCTGAAGAAAAAATCATTTTCATTTACAGTTCCTGCATGTCCAAATTAAAGGGGAAAAGAAGGTAATGTTCATATTAATAACTGAAGTATTTTGCTAGAGGCTGTTTTACAAAGTAATGTTGTAAATAAAATACCTTAAAGTTGAGTCTTTCAAGAGTCTAGTAATAACTGACAACTCAGTTCTTTTTATTAATCTGTGTGGAGTTACAGCTAACTGAACAGCTTGTCTCTGTCCTTCTAAAATCTTTATTTCTGTGTAATTATGTCAGTCTATGATTCACTTGTTCCAATTATGTAAAGGATGCACATACATTCACCAATGATTTGACGGTATACTCAAGGGAAAACTTACCAGTTCAATAACAACACATAAAANGGGCGGGGCAGGGAGAGGCATGTATCCTATTATTTCATATAAGCTTAATATGTAGTGGGGTATTTGGGAAGAAAAAAAAAGTTTATCTTGAGCTCAGAGCACTGGATTGGAAGTCAATAAATCTTGACCAGTTTTCCACTTCTGCTTCATCATTCTGGACAAGTCACTCAATCTCTGTGTCTTTACTGGCCTCTGTAACTCTTCCATCTTCTTTCATGTAGTCAATCCTGTCTTTAAGTTCTTCCTTGTTCTTGTTGCATTTATGCATAGCACTTAGAAGAAACAAACCTCAGCTGACGCCTATCAGTAAAACCTTAAATCAAAGGAACTCAGTGAAAACTGTATTTTAGGTTATAGATACTGCCATTCCATAGATAAAATGATAGTCATAGTAAATACTTTTTTGAATGCTCAAACTAAAGACAAACAATGGACAATAGAAAGGTAGAATTCATCTTTCCTAAGCCCAGCCATATAAAAACTAGGCTTCTAGATTAAGGTAGTCAATTAGCCAAAAAACACCAAGCCCGAGAGTCAGACTGTGGACAGAGGCTATTTGCCTTAGGACAAATGTCTACAGCAAGTGGGATGAATTACTTTCTGGAGGTGCTTGTCTCTTTTTTAAACTTTACCTAGCAACACGTTCAGAGATATACACCTTCCCCTAAAGTCCTTCACAAATATGTCCATAGCATAGACATATGACATCCTACATTGCACTATTTATTTTTCATCGGGAATAGTTTTCCATTCTCTATGAAAAACAACGAGGCAACCACATTCTGTTGCCCCTCCCTTACATATTTGTTTTGATGGGCAGAGAACAGTCTCATTTCAAAGCAGGGATGTCTCCAGGAAGGCAGACTTTGTTCTGTTTAGGAGCCTGGCTGACAGACTCCCTTGGGAGGCAGTCTGAAAGGCAAAGGAGTCCAAGGAGGCTGAACATTCTTCCAGAAGGAAATCTTAAAGGTGCAGGAGCAGGCCATCCCTATGTGCTGGAAGGTGAGCTGATGGGGAAGAAGACCAGCCTGGCTGAACACAGAGCTTTGGCTCTGGCTACTGCTGTACAAGACAATAAAAAATGTTTCTATAAATATATTAACAACAAAAGGCAGTCTAAGGAGAATTTCCATCCTTTATTGGATGCCGGAGGAAAAATAGGATGAGGAAAAGGCTGAGGTACTTAATGCCTTCTTTGCCTCAATCTTTCACAGTAAGACCAGTTGTTCTTGGGGTACCCAGCACCCTGAGCTGGAAGCCAGGGAAGGCGAGCAGGATGAAGCCCCCATAATCCAAGGGAAAATGTTTAGCTACAGCACTTAGACATGGTTAGCTACACCACTTAGACATAAGTCTATTGGGCCAAGGGTACTGAGGGACCTGGCAGAAGTGCTCACCAACCCACTTTTGGTGAGCACATCCATCCCCCACGTACTTATCAACAGATCTGGCTAACTGGGGAGGTCCCAGTTGACTGGAGGTTAGCAAATGTGACACCCATCTACAAGAATGGCCAGAAGGAGGATCCAGGGAACCACAGGCCCGTCAGTCTGACCTCGGTGCCAGGGAAGGTTATGGAGCAGATAATCTTGAGTGCCATCATGTGGCACGTACGGGACAACCAGGTGATCAGGCCCAGTCAGCATGGGTTTACAACAGGCAGGTCCTGCTTGACTACCTGATCTCCTTCTATGACAAGATGACCTGCTTAGTGGTTATAGTATCCTGCTGTGGATATCGTTTACCTGGACTTTTATTAAAGCTTTTGGCACGGTTTCCCACAACATTCTCCTGGAGAAACTGGCTGCTCATGGCTTGGACAGGCCTACTCTTCATTGGGTAAAAAACTGGCTGGATGGCCGGGCAGACACAGTTGCGGTGAATGGAGTTAAA